>JANHZU010010957.1:46103-75333 GCA_032468055.1 Acrochordus granulatus | reverse complement strand
ATGATCATAGAGAATTACATGACCAGTCTAAAGAAAACTGCCCTGATTGAAAGGTCTTTCAATGGCTTGCATTTGGAGACAGCTGTGTTCCATGTCTCTTCATGCTATTGGACAACAGCTCCCCTAATCCCCAACCATCAGACTCTTGATTGCCCATGGTGCCTGAGATAAGACTTAGAGCAGCTTAAAGCACCTACTTTCTTTTCTTCTTAATTACTGTGTAGACAAAGTCTCTGTAATGTTAATATTTGTAGAGAATATTTGTAGCTCAGAGTTGAACTGTGGGGTCCTTGGTGCTCTCTGAGGTTGACTGTTTCCTTTCAGACATTTCATTACCAAACTAAGTAACATCATCAGTGCTAGAATTCCACTCCCTTTTAGCACTGATGATGTTACCTAGTTTGGTAATGAAACATCTGCCAGAAATGAACCAAGCTCAGAGAGCACCAAGGACTTCACAGTGTCAGTTTAGTGTCAGTTCCTTGAACCTTCATTCCCTCATCAAATTACTGAAGGTAGGAGAGCCTTCAAAGAAAATTGTGGGCTCTTGCAGTGATTTGGAAGACTTAGTGCTGCGACAAATATATGAAAATGTCATATTGTAGTTCACAGCCATTTGGCAATCTTTATTTTGGGTGTACCTTTCAGCTAGGCATGTACTGTAGAAAATCACCAGTTAGAAAGACAAAATATCAGAATACCAAAGAGTACCAATAATAAAAAGTAAACGTTTCCCCTGCCAGTCTTGCCAATGCTAGGGGGTTGTGCTCATCTCTGTTTCATAGCCGAAGAGCCAGCATTGTCCGAAGATGCTTCTGTAGTGATATGCCAATGTGCATGGAAATGCTGCGACTTTTCTCACCAATTTAGGGAGTAACTATTTTTGTGCTTTAATTTTTACATGCTTTTGAACTGCTAGGTTGGCAGGAACTGGGGCTCGCCCCATTACAAGGTGGCACTTGATGCTCCAACTCAGGCTGCAGACTTTCTGGCCAACAAGCCCAGCATCTTAACCACTTGGCCACTGCTTATTTTTAATAAAAGACACCAAAACAACAGAAACAATTAGACATGGATTCCCATATCCTACCAAAACCAAAGAATAACAAAGTTGGTTTATTTGATCATAGTTAAAATACACGTTATCTCTGATAACTCTTAATGTAGTTTTGCTGACATCAGGATTGAAAGTATGATGCTTTATGGATTTATTTACAAACAAGAGATTGAATATGGGAAGAAGAGATAATTTGTTGTATTTTAAGAGAAGGGGATAAGCTACTAAAATTGTTTATACTTGGTCTAATAAAGGCAGAAGTTATTTCTTTTCCTTTTCTTTACTGTATTCTTAATTATTTTCTTTTTATTTTTGTTTCAATTTTTTACTTTTCTGCACTTTATATTTTTTCTTTTTTAGTTTGTATTTATCTTTTTATTAATATAATACATAATTTTATTAATTTCTAATAAAATTACTATAAAATAAAATACAAAATTGTCAACAAAACAAATTCCATTAAGTACCATAAAACAATACCATTTAAGAATTTGCTAGTTACTTATCTAAGGATTGTATTTTTACAGTGTTGCCTAGGCTGAGATCAGTTTTTCCCATCATATTCCAATCTGAAATAAATACAATTTTAAAACCTTCTTAAATGTGCTAAAATCAGTATTAAGGAGTTCATTCCAAAGCTTAGGAGCCAGCCTAGAAAACACTCAGTCATAGAATCTTAAAATACATAACATTGAAGAATGCCAGGGAAATCATCAATTTCAACTCACTGCCAACAAAATAATCTACCATAGAGATTTAATGCTCTTTGATTCAATCACCCAAAGAGGATTATCCCAAGATATTGGGGGGGAAGCTAGGATAGAAGATTGTACTAGTGAGGCTAAAACTTCAAAACCCAGAGTTTATATTGAATCCTTGCCAATGAAAGACTTTGCAGTTCCTAAGTGTCTGAAAAAAAAATCTACACAGAACAGTATACAGTATTTTGTTTTCCTGAACCTGGATTAAGGAACAAAGGCCTGAAGAGGGAAGGGCTGCCAATAGACTATGATGTTCTGTGGAAGTGAAAAATGGACTTTAAAAAAACAGGATAGGAAGAATATTGACACTTTTGAATTTTGATGTTGGAGAAAATTTCTGAGAAAACCATGGTCGGTCAAGAAAAAAAATGTTCATCAGACAATTCAACCCAGAATTTTCACATAAGGCACAAATGACCAGGTTCAAACAATACTACTTTGGACCCCTTCTGAGAAGACTTACATCTTTGGAGAAGGTTTTAATGCAGTCAGCCCTTCAATATAGATCAGTCTAGGAAGCCTGAATTATGAATGCAAATACTTGTGTGTCTGAATGCACTTTTCCCTTCCCTCCTTTAACTCCATGTGAAGTAGGGAGGTCATGTCTTTTCTCAAATTACATTTCTATCTCAGATTTTGTTTATCTGACTGTTGTGGCTCTTCCTGCTGCTCCTCAGGATTATTCCTACTGTCCATTACAAATGCTGGGAAAGATGCAAGGAAAGAGAAGAGGAGAATCAATGGGAAGGTGAATAGATGAACATTAGCAATGAATGCTCTGTTGGAAAAGCTGAAAGACCAGATTAGGGACACATCATTATGAAGAATATCTCTCTATGTGGTTACTAAGAGTCCATAACAACTTAAAGGCACATAATCAAGCATTTTGCCCTCCATGACACTGCATTGACCCTTTCCCGCTCCACAGAGGAGAAAAAGGTTCTCGGGTATCATTTGGAGTATTACTGGAGCTTATGATGACAGACAGTTAAAAATGCTTGAAGATAACAAAGCAAACAAGCAGGAATCACTTGCCCGGCAAATCAATCAAGTGATGATCAAGTGGCACAAGAGCTCTTGATATCGGTTTATCAGAAGGATGCAGAAAAACATCCTTTGCATTGGAATTTGACTCACCACTCAGTTGTGTCATCTATAGATGCTTATTTCAAGGTGGACCTTCCTTCCAACCAACCCCTGGCCTAAAAAAAATAGGATGATTAATATTTTGGAAAATATGAGGTCTTTATATACATAGGATTTATAGACATATTTTTTTTATTCTCTGTGTGTGTGTGTCTGACAGAGATGTACATAACATTCAAGTGCATTGTCAGCCCACTTGATCCTTAAAAAAACAAATAATAATTCAGTTAAGAATTTCGTTTCAAAGGAGATGGTCACAGGTTTTTGGCTTACCTGAATTCTATCCAGCAATTGAAGGGTTTCAGTGCCTTTTCAAGAAGAGCTAATTTTGGAACAAAATAAAGTAGAAGTTTGATCTGTTTCACCCACTTCCTGCTCTTGACCTCTTAATGCAGACACTTAAGACTCTATAGCAAGATTTCATGGGGTGCAGTGGCCGAGCAGTTAAGACGTTGGGCTTGTTGGCTGGAAGATCAGCAGTTTGGCAGTTCGAGACCCAAGCACTGCTGCGTAACGGGATGAGCTCCCACTACTTGCCCCAGCTCCCATCAACCTATCAGTTCAAAAGCATGTAAAAATGCAAGTAGATAAATAGGTACCGCCTAATCAGATGGGAAAAGTAACAGTGTTCTGTGTGCCTTGGCACATAGTCATGCCAGCCACCTGACCATGGAAGCCTCCTTGGACAAATACTGGATCCCTCGGCTGTGAATCGGAGATGAGCACCACCCCCTAGAGTTGGTCACGGCTGGACAGGGGAAAACATTACCTTTTTAGCAAGGCTTCTAACCAAAGACAACTGTTGGATTACTTACAGACCAGCTATTTGATTCAAAGCGTCTTCTTGGAGCTTTCTTTCGTAGTATCAGAAAGGGATTTATTTCTTTCAAATATTTTTATTGAGTTTCAAAAAAATAATAAAATACAAAATAATACAAGGGAGAGAAAATGGAGAGGGTAAAAAAGAGGAAATTTAAAAGATGACCAAAAAATACATAAAACAAATATATAAAAAGAGTAACTTCTGACTTTTTCCAGTACAGATGCAAATATTAGAAAGGGGTTTTTGAAAAGATAGGAATAATAAGCTCGGATGGTCCTCATACCACCATCTACCAAAGTTTGGGTGGCCACTGTTTATTAATAGATCAACAGTTGGCTGGATTGGCCCAGTGCAAAACATTTTATTCAATTAATTTCTATCTTGCTTTTTCATTCAAATCTCCTGTCAAAGCAAAAAAAGGGCCATTTCATTTTGGAATTCCCAGTTGGCAGTGGCAGTGATTTTTCTTCCAAAAAAGTCTTCTCACATCTTTAAGGAGTAGTGAATAGGTTGAGAGAGTAGTGAATAGGAGTAGTGAATAGGAGAGACAGCACAATATGTCTAAAGAGGAACACAGTTGCAGTGAAATCCCTTTGGAAGTGATGAAAAGATATGTTTGGTCTTTAGATTCTGTTTCACACATGGAAGTCATCAAACAGTTGGCTATATTGCAGTTTTAGCTATAAAATGACTATTAACCACAGGTCAATTATTTTTATCAGTAAGGGGAGTGGAAAAAAAACACTCCATCCATGTGCATTAATTTATTAAAATAAATAAATGAAGCCTTGAAGCAGATCCACCAGAAAATCAGGAGAGAGACTGTGTGGTACCTACTGGAGGACTCCAGCTGCTAATTACAGTGTATTTGGGAATATATTGCAAAAACCATCACGCCAACTCTAGTGACATCATTAATGAAGTGATATAAAAGCTGAATGCTTTAAAATTCCACGCTTTCCTTGATGCTTTAAAGAACATTTCAACATCTTCCCCTAGCTGCTGTTTGGGGAAGGTGGTCTTCTGTATGTTTTCAGCCAAGAAATCAGCAAGCTTGTACTTCATCTGTTTTATGACTTCCCTATTTTCCTCTGCAGTAATACTTTCTGCCTAATTGAATTCCAAAAGGACTAAAGATCAGGCCTGCCTAAAGAAAGCCAGGACAGCTTGTTTTATTTAAAATGTCTTCACCCACATTTGAATCTGCTGGGTTGATCCTTTTTACTAGAGGAAGCTTGGAGCAGGCATCATTGAACTAATTTCCTTTAGAATATGGAGCATTCCCAACTCAAGAAGAGAAAAATCGTATCATATATAAAATCAAATAGGAGCCTTCATAGGGTGCAATCAGGAGCATCCATGGTGGTCGCAACAAATGTAAAAAGGGGCATGGTTTGATCAAATGGTTGCAGAGGTCATATGGCCTTTTTCTGATCCCCTCCTTTGCAGATATCCAGCCCCTGATGGAATCAGTCCTACTTCCAGAATGGTAAATAGTTGGAATATTCTCAGAAATTCAACTAAATAAACCTTGGTTTCTGCAAGACATTTAAAGTTGCAATACATTCAGGTGACAAAACTGTTTGCAACTTGAAGCATGTAGTGGACAATAGTCCACAACTTATAATCATCCATTTATCAACCTTCAACGTTATAACAGCACTGAAAAATGTGACTTAAGACCAGTCTTCACACTTAACAACCATCACAGCATCTCCACAGTCACATGATCAAAATTCAGGACTTGGCAACCAGCATAATGGTTGCAG
The DNA here is from genome assembly GCA_032468055.1 of Acrochordus granulatus. Lineage (NCBI taxonomy): Eukaryota > Metazoa > Chordata > Lepidosauria > Squamata > Acrochordidae > Acrochordus > Acrochordus granulatus. The sequence goes on along the minus strand of JANHZU010010957.1, from coordinate 69,777 downwards.
CATCCTAGGGTCATGTGATTACCATATACAACCTCCCCAGCCAGCATCTGACTAGAAAGTCAGTGGGGGAAGCTGGGTTTGCCACATGATCCCTTAACAATTGCAATGATTCACTTAACAACTGTGGTAAAAAAAAGTTCATAAAATGGATGTAAATCACTTAAGAACCACCTTGCTTAATAACAGAAATTCTTGTCTCAATTGTAGTCATACGTTAAGGACTACCTGTAGTATCAGCCTTCAGTTCAGAACCTCAGTCCCTTTTCACCTGACCGACAGCCAGGAGTGGGTAACTGTCTTGCTTGCAATTGCCTTGGGTTAACTGACTACCTTGAGTAACCTCTGTGTTTCTTGTGGTAGTAACAAGGATCACCACTGATCCTTGTGTTTGCTGTGTCTTCATTGCGATTCATTCTATGCAGAGGTTGATGAGCAACCACAAATGACTCATTCTCCCAAGGAGTGTAATTGTGTCAAAAGAATAACACAAAAGAAGCAGGGAGACCCAGGTGGATTATTTAGGGCCAGACACTGTATCATCTCAACTCTCTCAGAGGGAGGATGTGGGATATCAACTGGTGAGACATAAGTTTAGCTCCATCCCCAGCCATCAACACTCCCTTCTAGAGCCTCAGACATGTTCGACTCTACATCCCAGATTCTTGGCTATGTTATCTTGGAATTCTTGGTTATCCTTGGTCACCCAGTACCCTAAAGGACAGTGCAGTTGAGGTTACGATGAAAGAAGAAGAATTGTGTGTGCAATTGCTCTTCTCTCTGCGTGTGTACTGCCCCCTCTCACTTAGCCTTCTGAAACATGAGAATCAGAACATTTTCCGGTCTGAGCTAGAGCAAAATGTAAGATTACATAAAAGTAAAAAATGATTTCCCTTGAAACAAGAAGAGTACATTTGTAGCTCAGGTTTGAACAGTGGAGTCTGGTTGTTCTCAGCTTGGTTGTTTTCTTGCAGATGTTTCATTACCCAACTAGGTAACATTATCAGTGTTAGGGAGTGGAATTTGCTCTCTGTTTATATACTTGCTTACAGAGAGCAAACCCCACTCTGTTGTAGCACTGATGATGTTACCTAGTGGGGTAATAGAATGTCTGCAAGAAAACTCGGAGAGCACCAAGGACCCCACAAGTCCTTTGAAACAACTTTGACAACTGGTGGTTATGTGGATCCATCTCCATGCTGTTTTCTTTTTCTTTTATTTAAATGTTTTATTAATTTTCAACAACATACATAAAATATATAATAAAACAACACATAACAAATAAAACAATATATGCAATACGAAACAAAAAGGGAAAAAAGAAAACAAACCTCTCATGTAACATTCCCAGTCCACCCTGTTTTCTTGATAGCAATAATGTAACATTCCCAATCCACCCAATTTTCTTGATAGCAATACAATCATGGCTTGTTCTGGTCTTTTTCTAGGATATTTTCCAACTTCCCAATTTTAGCCTTCAGCTGTAGGATTGCTCCTGAGCTTCCCATCTAAGACTAATCGGCAGTGACCTTGCTTCGCTTTTCCCATAGTTCATCTTTTAGTCATGAAGCTCACTGAAAGTATCTTGGAACATGTATGTTTGCCAACATTTCCATTCCTAAGATGCTTGTGAAGATGAAAAAGGGTGTAGGAAGGATACTGGTGAAGGTGCTAAAGATACAGTGCATCAGTGACCAATCCCATTCTTCAGAAAATAAAATGCAGGGTGTGTGTATTTTTAAAAATTTATCATTCTTTCTTTGTATCTTTTCCATCTCTCTTTCCATTTATTGTTTGACTTCTTAGGCATGTCCGACCTTGGCAACTTTAAGATATGTGGACTTCAGCTGAGGAATTCTGGGAGTTGAAGTCCACACATCTTAAAGTTGCCAGAGTTTTGCATCCATCATAGAGAGTGGATTTTCCATCTCTGTCTTCAACATAACACTTATTTTTGATGCTCCTTTGCTCAGGTGGGGTTTTCCACTAAGGCCTGTTTGCTCATTTTATCTCCCAGCTATCTGGCATAAGAAAATTTTTTTGTAGGATGCACCAATGAATAGAGCTTTCCTTCTGGATAAGTGCTTCGTAAATCTTGGCATTCCATGATAACAGTTTTCTATAATGTCTTGTAAATTCTTGTGTTGCCCTTGGGAATAAAAAAAATGCTATTAGGAAGCATTTGGGCAAATACTTTTAACTGCATTTTTATCTTGCTGAAGTTTGGTCTATATTGCAACTAAACACTATAATTGGGAAGTGACTTTTTTAGATCTGAAGCAAATGGATAAATTGTCAGAGAAATTGGAAGGGAAGGAAGAAAATTAGATCGCAAAAGTTTTTGATAGCTTTAAGCATCTCTCTTCCCAGAGATGCTTAAAGGAGGGGTATCCATGGTGGCAGGGGGCCTTGTGAGAGGGGAGTCAAAAATGTCAAAATGAAGTCTTTTTTTTATATACTTGTCCAAAAGAAGTAGGATTTCATTGTGCAGACCCCATCTTCACTCTCTTGATTCTCCCTCTAGCTCCTGGATATCCCTGGTTCAAAACAGAAATATGTTTTTAAAAAATTTAAAGGTACAAAATTAAATTAATCATAGTCCTTGACTTATGACCAACTACTTAGCGACCATTTACAATAGACCTTCAAAAAGGTACTTACAAAAGGATTCAAAGTTCTGATAACTGGACACACACACATACACACCGTGATCACATGATCGCATTTTGGGTGATTGGCAACCAGCCCAGATTTACAGCTATTTGCAGCTTCCAATGATCATGTGAACGGGATTTTAAATTTGTTTTTGTTGGAAACCAACATTTATTTCCAATTTCCAGCAAAAAACACCAATTCTGGGTTCACTTAATGACTACTGTGTTCATTTAACACCAATTGCGGATAGTGGGTTCACTTAATGACCACTGTATTCATTTAACAACCACTGCATTCACTTAACAATTGCCATAAAAATGTCATAAAATTAGATCGGTCATGTGGGTGCCTCAACCTATGACCATCATGACATACAACAGAAATTTCAAATTCCATTCTGGTTGTCAGTGAACTGCAAGCCCAGTCAAAGAAAGAACTTGTCGATTTTGAAAACGTGAAGGTCAGTGCCAAAAAAAGGGAATAAAATAGCTTTTTAACAGCACACTGGAAAGTCTATCATATAGAGGTTTTGCAAAGCTCCAAAGAAAAATAGAGCTCTCTAGAGCAGGGCAAAATGGGTCAGCTAGTATTTTCTGACACATGGAAAATCTTTCCAGGGGAGAGTTGAATAACTCCTCGGAAAGACTTCTTGAGAAATTGAGATGTGGGTCAGGAGCTTTGTGTGTTAAGCTTTTCTTCTAACGTGAATATCCGAGATGGTCTTGAGGCAGCCCCAATTCCTGAACAATGGGAATGCTGTTAAGAACGTTTACTTGTTTGTTTATACCATTTATTACTTTATAAATAACTCAAGGCATGAACATACCTGATAGTCTGTCCTCCTTTTGTCCCCACAACGACAATCCTGTGAGGTGGGTTGGGCTGAGAGAATGAACGACTCAAAGTCATCCAGCCGGTTTTCAAGCCTAAGGCAGGACTAGTAACTCACCGTCTCATGGTGATTGGCCCAAAGTCACCCAGCCGCCTTTCGTGTCTAAAGGGGGACTAGAACTCATGGTCTCCTGGTTTTCTAGCCCAGAGCCTTAACCACTACACCAAACTGGCTCTCCAATTATAGTACCCCCAGTAAAATATTGTTTGGAGTCCAAGGTTGACTCCAGGGAGGGTCAAAAATAAGACGCTGGCTGCAACCACACAATTGAACCACCCCACCTCCTTTTACATGCAGGATTCAGAGAGAGAGCTGAATTTTTAGGAGTGTTGATTGATTGTCTCCCTTCCATTCTCCCGGCCTTCTTCTGTAGCCAAATGAAAGCAAATGCAGTCTCAAGATCCGTTTGCTCTGACACTGGTAAAACGCTTCCAATAATTCCAGCTCACTGGGAAGGCTGCCAATTTATATCTTAACTGGTTTGTTTTTTCATATTTTGTCCTCCCACCAAAGAGACTTGGTGTGACAGTAATGGGAGCAGCCAGAAGTCCACAAGGGAGGTTGGGCTGAGAAATAATACACTTCGCTGCTATGCAAACTGAAAAATATCCTTGGATGGAAAGATAGTTTTGACTGATAGAGGGCAGTTTTGATCGATCAGCATGCCATGTTTAGCAAAGCAGTGGATACAACTAGTGGGATATGAAATCCAACATTTTTTAAAAAATCTATTAGTAGATCAGAAGTAAAAATCCTAGATTAATCCATGAAACTCTGACTGAGGACTTAGCAGTGAAGTCCAGGTTTGATCAAAGGATTCTTCTGTAGAAACCAAACTGGTGTGTTTCTATTACATTGGCTGCTCTAATATGGTGGAAGACCTGCAGGACACTTCAGCATCCTCAGCATGGTACAGGTAATTCTCATTTTATGACCAGATGAGCTCAGAATTAATTATCATAAGCCATGCCAGCTGTTAAGCGGGTCATCATGTGATTTACCCAATTTTAGTTTGTCATTTTTCCATTAGTCATTAAGTGATTGCCACAGTCATAAAATGACCACTGGAGTTGGTAAGGAAACCCATTGTTTGCAAGTGGCATTTTCTAATAGAAATCGGAATTAAACATTGGTTTCCAACAAAAAATGTCATACATCATGATCATGTGACTGTGGGCTGCAAACGGCCATAAATGCAAATGGGTTACCAAATGCCCAAAATGTGATCACATGATTGTGATGGGAGGAGGCATAGCTGTCAAAACTTTGAATTCAGATTACAAGTACCTTTTGGAGTCTGTCACAACTTTAACCAGTCACTAAGCAACCGGTCATCAAGCAAGGACTACTTATACAGATATGTTTAATTTAAGAAAAAGTTTAAGCAATTGCTACTTCTTTACAAAAAAAGAGTTACATATCAGTTTAGGGATTGCTATTCTCATTTCCTATCCTGTAAATTCATTTATGTTTTTGATTGAATGTTCAAAGCATATTGTAGAGCATGGGATTTTTTGTCTTCAGTGACTGTGGACAATGAATACTGTTTTTACTTGGCACAGGATTTTCTATTTCACCCAAGGGAAAAGTGTGACATTAATTTAATCTCTTTGTGAATTATGCATTGCTTGGTAATATGATAGTTTAAAATTACTATATGCCTAAATTACCTACTTTTTTTAAAAAATGTAGCAGTAAGCTATCAAATATTAAGAAATCCCCAAAAGATTTTTTTTTAAATTAAAAAAGATGTAGAAAAAAGCCCCTGGGAAGGTTTGATTAAAAATAGAGAATATATATTTGCAGAGCAAAATCTTTCCAGTTTTGCACTGAAACAAGTTCCAAAATAACTTCAAAAGACAAAACAAATTCATAAGATGTTCCTGATTCAATGAATGGCTAACTCTTCTATTAAAAAAGCTAAATCACTGGATGTGCTAAATTACCTAATATTAATTTAATATTGGCAAGACTAGAATGATCCTATTAGCAGAAGAGATACCATAATTTTATAGACATATTTCAAGAAATGTTCCTGACAGACCTGAGGTTTTTGCAGCACCATTTAGCTTGTTTGGGAACATAATTGCATTTAGACCAAGGTCTTTTGAAGGAAATGACTGACTAAATTAACATTAACCATGTTTCTGTGGGGCTCAGTGCACTGTGGGTAGACCATTTTGCCTCTGGAAAGGACAGGTTGGTCTAAGAGAGACCAGATGTTTACAAGGCACAGTGTTAATTGATTTTCCCAAAAGGGGCAAATTTAATCACTTGGGGGGGAATGAATGACAAAGTGGAAGACTTAATTGCTTCATATTTTCTCATCTTTCTTCACTCCCTTTAATGAAGAACAGATATCACTGGGATACCCATAATACTTTCAAGTCCAGGTTAAACAACAGCTTAATCAATGAACCATCAAGAACATTCACACCAACATTGACAGCACAAGCCACGTGTATTAAACAGAGAGCAAATCCTGCTCCCTTCTAGCATTGATGGTGTTACCTAGTTGGGTAACATTTTCAAGAAAGCAACCAGCCTCAGAAAGCATCAACGATCCTGTTTTCTTGTATATGGCTGCCTATTTTGTGTTTCCAGGATGTGAATTCTCAAGTGGTGAGGAATTTGTCTTATGCACACACCAACATGTAGGCATAAACACACACCCATTGCATCTCTCCCATTGATGGTTCCTTTCGTGGTGTTTTGTACCCCCACACAATTTTGCTCTGATTCATCAAACACAGATGAAGAAATTCCCTTGATGATACTGGCACATTCTCTTGTTAGACTGAAACAAAGTGAGTGCTGCAGTAATCTTTTATTTTGGCATTTAATGTACAAAAACCTTTGTCCCTTGGACTTGATGCCTTTGAGTTTCCCTTATATAGAAATCTCTTAACATATCTGGCAACAATTGTCAGGTTCCCAAATGCATTCAAATCAAAGTCAATATGGTTGGAAGTAGTTGAGAAAAGAGGTTTGTATATTTAAGTATTTCCCCATAAAAGCAGACTTTCTGTACATTAAATACCAGAAAGTGAGGACATTCCAAGTTCATATATGATGTACATGAGAAAATGTGTCTCTGAAAGTATTTACATGCATAAACCAGTCCCCCCACTGGACTAGAAAATATCCCCTTCTGATTCTGTTATTCATATCAATTAGGAACCGGTCCTGCGTGTAGCATTTCTAAAAAATTGAAGACTGTATGTGTGAATAGAATGAAATGAACTATAGTCAGGCCAAGACACCAAGCCTGTGCTAAGCCTAGTCATGCAACAGAATAAGAACCAGATTTGAAGAATGAAATTCTTAAGATCCATTTCAGGAATGTTGGGATTTTGGTGCAAGCTCTACTAAAATTTTCCATCAAGCCAAGAACCATGGAAGCATTCTTACCTCACATGGTGCTAGCCTTGGGTGGTAGACCACAGTTTCCATCATTCCTCAGCCAGATGGCACATGAATGGTGTAGTTCATGCATATAGACAGTGCTAAACTGGTAAATGTACTCTGGCTCAATAAAATGGGAAGAAAATTGAAGTAACAAACTGGCTTGCTCTGGTCATTGGTTGATTGTAAATTGAGGCTACAATACCCGTAATCACAAGGCCACCAAACCTAATTCCATTTGAAGTTTCCCCAAGCTCTTCAGATTCCCCTAACTGGGATGTTGAGTTGAGAAACAAGCATTTCCTCTGCAAAATGAACCAATCTTTCTTCCCGCCCTGTGTTTAATCTTCTTAGATTAAGCCAGGTTTAAACCTACATATGTTTATTCTACTCTTCTTTCTCTATTTTGTTATGTATTATATGGTGTTACAACTACTTTTGATCAAGTGCAAACTAGAAGATAGTTCTGAAGACCAACATCTAAAGACAGTTCATCCATGTTGATATAGTCTTCATTGGTCTGGTAACAGTTACTCAGGTTACAGGCAAGAGACTATCTAAGTCCTGCCTGGTAAATTGAACTACACATAAGGAATCTGAACTGAGCATGCAGAACTGAGTGTGACATTGGTGAAAACATAAGGACCTTAAGATTTCTTGCATGCAAAAAATGTGGTGAAGTTCAGCCCAGCAGCTGATCAGTGGCAACTAGCCAAGAGGCAATTGAAGATATTAGAAATGCTGAAATGAAGGATCTGTGATTATTCCAATCTGGCACAATATCATGAATCCATGTTCATCACTTGCAAAGCATTTTTCTTGTTTTGGCAAATTCATTCCTTCTTTCAACCTCTTTCTTTTATCTATTTGCAGGCACCCTTGTGTCATTCGTGGGCAGGTGATGACATCAGATGGCACCCCTCTGGTTGGTGTGAACATCAGCTTTGTCAATAACCCCCTTTTTGGCTATACCATCAGCAGACAAGATGGCAGGTATATGGATCTCTTTTCTTGAATAGTAGGAAGTCAAAATTGCTTCCAGATTTGAATAAAAGTCATCAAATTTGTTCTCTCCTTGTCTGTTGGCACTTATCCAAATACTACCCTTAGGGCTGATTCCAGATACATAATTTTAAAATGTATTAAAATAAAATAGATATTTTAACCAGGAAATGCATTTCCTAAGCAGGATGGCCTTAGGTATCTGTTGGGCAGGCAAGAATGATGCTGTGGTTGTCCTGACATCATCCCTATAAATTATACAGTACACATCATTGGAACATCAATAATATCATGATGCACATGATTGCTGTGGGAAATATGCCATATGTCAATGAGGGGTACTTAAAGATTGTGAGAAAAAGGTAGATATTCCTTCTTTTAGTGCATATCAGGATTGTCTTCAAGGAGCCAAAAAAAGGTCAAAATGGTGACTGCAACTGTACAGCTGAAGCCTCACCTATTTTTTATATGTTTTGTTGGGCTTTGTACAACTGCAGTCACCATCCTGAATTTTTGGTCCCACTCTCTACAGATGTCCCTGGTACATACTTTCTTTTAGAACAAATGTGTCCAACCTTGGCAATTTTAAGATGTGTGGACTTCATAGCTGGCTGAGGAATTCTAGGATTTGAAGTCCACACATCTTAAAAGTTGTCAAGGTTGGACACCTCTGAATAAATATCCATTTATACCTCCAAGCTATCCATATGATAATCTCCAATACAGGTTTCCAAATTAGACATTTCTGATATTTTGGTCTACATTTCCTATCATTCCTAGTAAGTTTCCAGTTGACCAAGGAATTAAAGAGTGAGTACATCTTGAATAGACAATTAGTTACATGTGGTGGTTTAAGTTATCCAGGTTTATTTCCAAGGTCCAGCTCGGTCTGTATCTGTCATTTGACTATAATATAGCAAGGTGCAACTTAAATACCATTAGGAAATCCCCAGAAGATAGATAGTAATGGGAAGATTTTGGAGGAAGATTATGGCAAACTCTTTTCATGCTGTTGTCAAGCCAAATGTGTCAACACTTGTTTTCATAGATGTGTCCATAAGGTATCAAAGGTCATGCTCAACTCAAATACTATGCTTGCTTCCATTTTGGGAGTACATACAGCAAGCTCTTGGATGATGACCCATAGGTAATGACCCATTAATAAGAATCTTACTCATCTTACCATTAATAACATTCATAGATTAGAAAATAGTTTTTCAGAATTCTTTTGAGGAAAGTCCAGTTGTGACTAGAATTTTGAAATAATATAACAGCCCTAATTTAAACAGCAGGAGTAAGACTAGGGGCTGTAACAGCTGGTGTCCTTCAGGTGAGTGTCAGAGCTCATGTGTGAAAAGGCAGTGCCACCAGTGAGCATTGGGCACATTGATTATGTACTCTCAAATTATTGTCAGCTTTTAACACCACATAGATAGAATTTCTCCACTGGGCATATCACACATCTTTATGGAGTACTGGTTGTTCTATATTAATTAATCCCACTGAAAGCACAGATTCTTGCATATTTGAAATTGCATGTTTGTAAGGATTGTGTAATAAGAAAGGAGCAATTAAAAATGAGATTGCGGCTTAGCCAGCTCAGACTTTTCTGGAAGAAAAACAACTGGTTGCTGTCCAGTTAAGTTGCATCTGGACCTCTGTTGAGCTTCCTTGCAAAATCCTTTACATCAGTATAGATTTTGGCCAGTGTGGCTCTGCCTTGTCTCCACATGCCAAAAAAAAAAATTCCTTTTGGTCATCGCAGACATGCTTCTCATCAACAATTTGGAAACATCCGCTCAATCACAGCAGCAAAGACGAGTCTGTTTGTTTTTGTGTCTGTGTGTTTTAAACAATTGGGCCTTGAAGTATTCTGATCAATTACAGGAAAACATTCCTGCCTTTGTCAAGCCAACTGTTGTCCCAACAGAATAATTCATTTTATCAGGCAGTAGAAATAACCCTTTTAAAAAAAATAGCAGATTCTTGTTTTAAACTAGCTCAGTGCAGAAAATTCTCATTGGAGAATATGCTGATGGTATCAAGTCCCTGGACCAGAACTCAGCAATAAACCTCAGTTTTCCAACCTGACATGTTTTAGCTTGTCTGTTAAGCTTTGACTTCAGTCTCTCTCAGATGTATACTAGATAAGAACAGTTTATATAGAAACTTTATGGTCAGTTAGACTAAAGCTGTATGAAACAGTTGACCGCCCACTCTTAACAGTGCACTGTCCTCATATTGCCTCTATAACTTAAATCCATTTCTTTATTTCTTACTGCTTTTCACACTTCCGATGGACTCATTGCCCTATGCTCTATGCCTTGGAGTCAAGTGGTTGTTGACATAACAACCATCTCTAGCCTGAAAACCGTACCTCACATTCAGGCCCTGAGGTTTGTCTTGGAAGAGAGGTTTGTGAGTATTTCAGGTAGTCCTTGACTTATGACCATATTAGGGATCAGAACTTCCATTGCTAAATGAGGCAAGTGTTAAGTGAGTCATGTCCGATTTTATAATCTTTTTTATCCTGGTTAATCACCTGAGTTGTTAATTAAATGAGCTGGTCATTAAGGAACTCTAGCTTCCCCCATTGACTTTGCTTATCAGAAACCAGCTAGGAAAGTCATAAATGGAGAGATCAGAAGACCCCAGGATGCTGCAACCTTCATAAACACATGCCAGTTGCCAAGCACCTGAAGTTTGATCATGTGACCATCAGGATGCTAAGATGATCATATGCATAAGAACCAGCTGTAAGTCATTTTTTAGTGCTGTTGTAACTTTGAACAGTCACTAAACGGATGGTTGTAAGTTGATGACTACCTGTATTTAGCTTCCACTAGTAGATCTCTCTCTGTGCGTGCTTATTGCTCAGTTCCTCTGAGTAACGGCAGTGAAGATGAGATTGATGGCTGATGACTGCCTGAACTTCTCACAATGGCTAAGCCTCTGTGTTTTCATCTCTGACCTGAAATCGTTGCTCTCCTCTGCACTCTAGGAGGCCTCATATTTCTGTAGCCTGTTTAATTAAAGTTCAGTCTGGTCCTTCTTCTCAACAATGAACAAAGAAAAATTGCATCTTTAAATAAAATTCTGTTTTATCTCACAAATGATGCTCACACACACATGCACATTCCATGTAAAAAAATACCTATTTCTGTAGTTTCCACCCAGCTCTGTTCAGTTCTCCATCCTGGTCTGAAGCTGCTTGCCACTTTGCCAAATGTTAACTAACTGTTAAAAATGTCTTCCTGCAGGCTTCAGTGCTTTTCAGTTTTCTGGCGAGCCAGAAATGAGGCTATTAAAACCAGCAAGCTGTGTTCCTACTTGAACTGCAGAATCAATATCTCTCTCACTCACTTGCTTTGTTTTTATTTCATGGACAGAAATAAATTAGGCACACATTAGGAATATCCTGTCTGCAGGACTGTACATTACACTTACCTCACCATAGTCCTTTGCTGTGGCCTCTGAATCCTGCCCAGCAATTGCCAACATGATGTCTCCAAAAACAGTGACTGCATAGATTTTACCCTGTGTGCTAATCAGGACCCCCATTTCTGTGTCCTACATACACACGCACAAACACAAACCAGTTTCCATTGTTGCTTTAATTGGGATTTGTTTGAGTATAGTTCTTCACTCTCAGCAATTAAGATGTATTGTCTTTAACTCCCAGAATTCCCCAGCCAGCAAGGGTGGACTTCAGTGCTGGCTGGGGAATTCTGGAATTGAAGTCCACACATCTTAAAGTTACCAAGGTTGAAAAACACCAGTCTATAATTTTCAGTCTCTGAAGAAGTGTTCTTTACAAAACATTGCTGCTTTTTATTCCTTTATAAAATAAAATATAACATGTTTTTCTTAATTTACAGCGTTTTTTAGAGCTTTTATAGTACATTTGTGTTAAATTCAAATCTGTCTAGTCCATTGGCCAAAATAGAAGTCACTCTTTTTTCAAAACAGGAAATGTCACCACAGTGTCACTATCCTTCATGAGTATTGACAGCTAATCCACATTTCTATCAGTTCCCTCCTTTAAAAACAAAAAATCAACTTGGATTTCTGTCCACAGTTTTGACCTGGTCACGAATGGTGGGATATCCATCATTCTGCGTTTTGAACGCGCACCCTTCATCACTCAGGATCACACCCTCTGGTTGCCCTGGAATCATTTCTTTGTCATGGAGACCATTGTGATGCGACATGAAGAAAATGACATCCCCAGCTGTGATCTAAGCAACTTTGCCCGGCCCAACCCAGTGGTTTCACCCACCCCACTGACAGCATTTGCCAGCTCCTGTTCTGAGCGAGGCCCCATCGTGCCAGAAATTCAGGTAAGAAAATTGGACTACAAAGAACCTTCTAGATGCAGGCCACCACTAGCAAATTTGGACACACAAACATCTGTTGCTCCTTTCCTCTACTCAGAATAACATCAAGCAATCCCCAGAATTAAAGTTCCTCTTTTAAAAGTAGGTTAAAACCTCACAAGTGCAAGCGAGTTTGCAGGATTGTGATTTTTCAGCAAAAAGAGACAAGTAGCGTTGCATCATCATGGTACTTTTGTGCATGGGTGTCATATGCATTCCAAAAGAGCATAGTTTGAAATGTAACATTTTTTGTCATTTCACACACACAGACGCCCATTTTGCAGAAGGCTCTAATGAGATTGGAGATGAAAAGACTGGTTTTGTAAGTTTTACAGCAAGATTTTTGGCATTCCCTAATGCCAGAAATCTCAGCATTCTTATGACAACATTGTTTAGGTGAGATCCTCTTAAACTGCAAAAAATTTTGTCCATTAGTAAAACTATTAGTTTTCTTTAAAGGCACCTGGTGACTAAAATAGATGCTGTAAGTAAGTTGATATGAGTATCCTCGAGTTATGACCATAGTGGAGCCTGCCCATCATGGTCATAATCCGTGATGGCTATAAAGTGGGTCAGTCACTTGATCAATCCAATTTTACAACCTTTTGTGTGTCAAACCAATGGTTCACTGTGAGCACAGTTGTGCCAAGAACCAGAAATAAGTGCTGGTTTTCAACAAAACTGTCATAAAACATGACCACAGGGTGGTGCTAATGGCCATAAATGCAGCACGTTTGCCAAGAGCCCAAAGTGTAGCTGCATGACCATGGAGGGCGACCATCCAAACTTCACATCTGGATTGTAAGTACTTCCTAAGTAGGTCCGTTGGAACTTTGAATGCTCACTAAGCAACTGGCTGTAAGTCAAGGACTACCTGTTACTGTAAGTATTACGTGTACAGTACTGTACCTAATTCTTTTTATTTGTTTTCGAAGATTTATGAGTCATATCAATTAAAGCTGAGTCAAAGTGACATGCCATTCCTGTCTTTGTAACTTAGATTTAAACAAACAATATAAATATATTGAAAATAATTATAATCTAGGGAATGGTGAGTTCTAGTCCCGCCTTAGCCATGAAAGCCAGCTGGGTGACTTTGGGCCAGTCAGTCTCTCTCAGCCCAACCCACTTCACAAGGTTATTGTGGAGAAAATAGGAGGAAGGTATGTTAGATATATTTGCCACCTTGAGTTATTTATAAAAATAATTAAAAAAACAAAGGTTCCCCTTTCAGTTATGGTCAATTCTTGGGGAAGTGCTCATCTCCATTTCCTAGAAAAGAGCCAGTGTTTGTCCAAAGATGCTTCTGTGGTCATGTGGCCAGATATAAACAAACAGAAAAAGTAGCATGTAAAAATCCAGAATATAACATTTAGTTCCCTCAGGTTAAACACATTTCTCAACAGAGGGATTCTCAACAATCATAACATTTCAGCCATCTGCCATACTTTCATGGACTTTCTGAAGGCCAAGGGAGGGGTTATTATGATGCTCAAGGACAAAGTTCTCTGCATCTGAAAAGGCATACTTCTGAAGTCCCTGCAGATGACCTTCCCCAAGAACAGGACCCAGGGTGAGCTCATCTAGCTCAATCCTATCAAGAAGGCAGAGACGCTAGAGCAGTTGGTTTTGAAGAACCATGGAGGGCTGGTTAAGAGCAACACAAAAAAAGTAAGCAACATAAAAGCCAAAAGAACCAGAAGACAACCTAGCAATTGCTGGCAGCCATGAAATTGCCATCAGATCAGACAAAAGCCCAAAACAGAACAGAGAAAAAAGCCTGTTTAGATAAAAAAAATATCTTTGTTTGCCCATGGAAAGCCATCCACAAATATACTAGGCAAAGTTCCTTTTGTAGTTGCTCAGCTGGTGACTCAAAAATAATCGTTTTGCTGTGATTTTTTTCCCACAGGCTTTACAAGAAGAGATTAAAATTTCAGGGAGTAAAATCAAGTTAAGCTATTTGAGCAGCCGTACCTCTGGCTACAAATCTGTCCTGAGGATCAGCTTGACTCATCCCACCATACCTTTTAACCTCATGAAAGTCCACCTTATGGTGGCAGTGGAAGGACGCCTCTTCAGAAAGTGGTTTGCTGCAGCTCCAGATCTCTCATATTACTTCATATGGGACAAGACAGATGTCTACAATCAAAAGATTTATGGGTTATCAGAAGTCTTTGGTAAGATATCATTTCTAGATCTACATTTCTCTCTCCTACCTGCCCCTGAACTCAAATTAACCAGGATGGCCTTCTGGAAAGTCCTGGCCCACCAGTCTTTGAAGTTCAGATGGTAGAACCACATTTGAGGTGGGATTCTGGTCCTGCACTTTGTTCTCTGAAGCCCCTTGCCTTGGAAGATTTATGTTTTCCATTCTGATATTTTGCTAAAGCTACGATATTTAAGCTGCTAAATTCAGACAACCATGAGGTAGTAGCAAAGAGATACTAAGGTCTCTAGATCTTTGCTACCATCTGGTGATTGTTCAAATTTTTGATGCCCAGATACGGCAGCCCTATGCTTTCTAGGGGATGTAAAATTAAGTGTTTGATCTAGCTGAACCTGATATATTTTCTCTTGCTTTCTTGAGACTGCAGTTGATTCTTTTCATTGCTAATTTGGGTTCGTTAATAATCCAGATTATATTTTAGTATTTCTTTTTAAAGATATTGCTTTAAAGCTTTTAATATATGCTGCTTCAAGAATATGGTGCAATATAAAAGCAAATTAGAAATGATGATGGTGAAGTCCATCTTGAAGTCCATCATCAAATTTGACAATGAAGGAAGAACATCAACAATCACACTGTCTCAACAACAGATGTCAAAAGATGTCTCTTTTATTGGAGATGATAAAGCCATCATGAAGTTGTTAATTGCATTTGTCTGTTCCCTTTTTTAAATCAAAGTCCAACACTATTAATTGAGATCAAAAATTCCATAATTTGATTATGCACCAATTGGGTGTTACTTCAGAACATTAAGGATGAGTTCTTCTCTCAGTCCATATCCAAGGACCATTCCATAGGTGGACCTTTCCATCACAATTCAAACTACTGACTGTTATCAGGCAGAAAAAAATTCTTGTTTTTTTTTACGGTCAGTTCTCATCTAATTTCATATTAGAGAATTGTTTCTCAAACTTCCTTTTCAAGGCCAAGAGAATTTTGTGACATTCTCCTGGTAAATTATGGTGTTCCTACATTTATTTATCCAAGAGGGTCTTGGGTTAGGGGGTGGAAAGGCGTAAAAGAAGACACAACACCCAAATGGCAGAGAACACAGGTCAAGAACATCAGAAGGTTTTCTTAAGGTCTCAGTGAACAAAGTAGAAAACAGGTTTTTTGTAAAAAAAAAAAAGTCTAAGAAATCAAAAGGTAGCTTTCAACTATCACTTTCCTGCACATCTCTGTATGTTACTAATAATATAGATTACTATACCTGCTCTTACATTAATCTACTGTTCAAGTGTCAAGTATTACATTTTGATTTTTCACCTCTTCCCTGCTTTGATGATCAGTAAGATCATATTAAAGAGAAAAATGTAAACCAAGAGATCTTGATATCCAGAATTTAATAAACAGATCCTGATCTAGCAATTTTTAAATAATTAGTGCATTTGTTCAACTTCTATTACCACCTTGACCTTTCTTAAATGCACAGTAGCTTTTGAAGAATTAACCTTAGTGTAGAGCTGATGGTATTTTAAATAGAAATTGGGTCTAATCTGCAAAGATGCCCTTCCATTCGATCCAGCAACCCACTTATAAAATGCTTTCTGTCTGCTGAGTGTGCAGAGCTTGAGAAATTAAACTTCATGTTCCTTTTTTTTTTCTTGTTCTCTATCTCTTGCACTCCCAGTCTCAGTAGGGTATGAATACGAATCATGTCCTGATCTGATCCTGTGGGAGAAGCGGACAGCGGTGCTCCAAGGTTATGAAATTGATGCTTCCAAACTTGGAGGGTGGTCTCTGGACAAACACCATGCCCTTAACATCCAAAGTGGTATGTTGGCTTTTAGGATTAACACTGCAGAAGAAAGATTCAGGCACCACAAGCACATATGTGTATATGGATAACAGTTTTCTTATTGCAGCCTAATTCTGCCAGGTTTTTTTTTTTTGAGTGTGTATGTAAAGCCACACATGTGCATATTTTTGTTAGCATTTCCTTTCAAGAGAGATGGTTTCTAATTCTTTTAAAGAAAGCATTTGAGTTGCCATAAATCTTAACAGGAAATCAAACCATTGGTATCTATTAAAGATCCAGTCTTTGATGGAGCTACTTGCAAATCTGTGGAATCTCAGAATACAATGATAGTATACTTATGTGGTGACTAAATTAAAACTCAGTACAAGTAGTCCTTGAAAGCTACTTACAACACATTTTCAATGTTACAATGGTTGTGCCCCTTCAGTCACATGATTGCATGTTGGGAGCTTGGCAACTGGCTCGCCTTTAAAGCCATTTGTAGCATCCCATGGTCTCATGACCTTGCAAGATTTTTTTTGCTGATTTTCAGGGTTTATTTCCAATTTTTGGCAAAAAACACTAAGGAAAATTGATTCACTTAACTACCCAGCAGAAAAATTAAACCTGATCACATAATGCCTCAACTTACAACTGCAATGAAATATGACATAATTCTCGGCTATATTATAGTCGTAAGTCAAGGACTACTTGTATTCGGAGACAAGAGATCTATAACAAACTTATTTTTTTGGAACATTGCACTGATTGCTGTTCTGGTGTTCCTTCACTTTGGGTTTCTTTTTCACTGTTGATAGTGACAAAGCTGTTTGATCTACCCAAGGCAGCTCTTCATTTATTTTAATGGCCTTCTGGTGTCCATAGATATTATCATGTCCAGGTACCTCTAGGGAAACCCTAGTTGGACTTCTCAACCTAGTTATATCTCCTTCTGACCATTATGGCAGACCAAAACTTGATCTTTTCTAATAAAATTGGAAGAGACTGATGATGAAGATGGCCAAATATAATCATATCCTTTTGTCCTTGCTTTTTAGACTTCAGATTAATTCTTAGAAGTCCCTTTGGAGCTATCTCTTCATGCAGAGTCTACATGAGAGATTCAGAACCCCTTTTAAGGGAGGTGGGTGGTTTAAAAATGTAAAATAAAACAAAATATCACTCTCTTGTCTGCCCTCCAGGTATCTTACATAAAGGAAATGGGGAAAACCAATTCATTTCTCAGCAGCCTCCAGTCATAGGGAGCATCATGGGAAATGGACGTAGGAGGAGCATCTCCTGCCCAAGTTGCAATGGTCTTGCTGATGGAAACAAGCTCCTTGCCCCTGTTGCCCTGACGTGTGGCTCTGATGGAAGCCTTTATGTTGGAGACTTCAACTACATACGAAGAATCTTCCCTTTGGGGAATGTCACCAACATTTTGGAGTTAAGGTATGCCAGGTTCTTGATAAAACTGATTGTTCTGGTATCTGTGAGGGTGATGTTTTCACATGGAGAAACAGGAACAAATGTTTCAATCCAAAAATTCAGAAGCTCAAACAAAAGAGCAGTTCTTTTTTTATTGTTTTTATTTATATAAATTGTGAGCTGCCTAGAGTTGCTCCTGATATTGGCGATATGATAGACAGACAGACAGATTTCAACAATAACTCACATTGAAGAGTATTGAAACCATCTTTACTATACAAACATTGTTGGGAATACTGAAAATCAGTAGGTAGCCCCAAGGAAACTTCATATGAATGATGCAAATCATGGCGAGAGGCAAAGGATATTCAGGATGCTCAGCGGCCATTTATAACTGAGACACCATGTTAACTTTGATTTATATCTTCAGAATAATCCTTCTAGGAGTTACCCTCTCTTCAGTTAGCCTGCCAGTTCCTTGCAGATTAGGAGCAAGGTGCGAGACATTGCAAGAGCGTGTTCTGCAAAAAAAAAAAATTGCCCAATTAGAATGGTATTTTACAAGGATGGCACTTCCAGGATCTGCATGCCAAAATAATATGTAGAATTTATTCCAATAACTAGGAAGTTGTTTCTGCAACATTTATGTAATGCTACTATTCCACTAATTATTCTGTTAAGCAGAAGAGACGTTCTGGCCCAGAAGATTTGAAAGCTGAACTGAAATGGGAAGGAAGAGAAGAAGGAAAATGACATGGAATAAATTTAAATCAGTCCTGTTATATTGCATCATTCATCTAAAAATGGGGACTGAGTTAGACAGAAAAAAAGATCAGAATATAGAATAATACTGAATTTACAAATGACTATGAGCTTCGGTGCTCAGCTTTTAACAGTTTCCCTGATGTAGGTCCTGCAAATCTGTATTATTATGGTTGGTTACATAGCCAGCCAGATATTTAGGCTGGATTTGGCAGTTTTACCCAGCTATTTAGTCCTTCCCAAGGAGCTGGGATAGGCAGATGTTGTTTGATAATGTTAAAGGGATTGGTGCAAGATGTAAACTGTTCCAAATAAAGCTGCCTTTTGCAATTGACTGATGGGGATTTTGTTGTGCTGATGGCATTATTATATACACAACAGTGTTAAATCTCAGCTGCCAGTTCTTTAACTGGTGTTGGCTTCATTTGCATCGAGATCTTCCCAAGAACCTAGAATGTTGGAATGTATCTGCATAGTATATTTTATTTATCACATTTCTACATTGCCCTGAGATATGCAGATCCAAGCCGTGCGGCCTTTTGTCATTGACATTTTGTCAAATGTAGATTTTCTAAGTGTCATCCAAGATTTTTGATAATGGCACGAGGTACCAATGACCAGTGGGACCACTATAGTTAGTTTATGCCATAATCTGTCAAGTTTGATTTTCCGATCTTGATACTTTCTGATCTTCTCCAGTTTTTTACCTTCTATTCTACTGACCCCTGATATTGCCAAATTTAAATTAGTTTTTGGCATTGAGAGCAAAAGGGAAGATCAATGTAGTACTAGAAGTGCAATCCAGAAGGTCATAGTGAGTATGCTTCCTTGAAGCCAAACTCTTAATGGAATAAGATTCACACCAAGCCTGATCAATTAATCAGATCACTGACATCACATTGAGCAGCACCATTCTTTAGGATATCAAACAGAGTATTCCCATGATTTTGAGACAGTCATTTAGAAAACAGGTAGGTACAAAGCCATATAGCACCATCTCAGTCAAAAGCCATGTTAACCACACCAGCATCTTTGTTGATCTAGCCCAACCTTCTAACCAGGTTGGTGAAGGATTGTTGATATCTTCTGCCATTCCAAACAGTGAGAAGCCAGAGGAATTAATAATCTCAATTTATTAAGATTCTCATTTAGATCCTGGAAAGGACAAACTCAGAGCCAGTTTGATCCAGTAGTTAAGGTAACAGATTAGCAACTGGGAAGTCATAAGATCTAGTCCCACTTTAGCTATGAAAGTTGGCTGGGTGACCTTGGACCAGTCACTCTCTTTCAGCCCAACCCACCTCATAGGGTTGCTGTTGTGGGGAAAATAGGAGGAAGGCATGTTAAATATGTTTGCCACCTTGAGTTGCTTATAAAAATAATAAAGGCAACAAATAAGTAAATAAAAAATAAAAATGTCTGCCTGCTATGAAAGTCATTTCTACAATACTTTATGCTTGACTTCCAAGTTCAAGAAACCTATCAAGGACCGTGGATCTGGTGGGCTTTGGCTGAGAGCCATCCAGAGGAAATGTAGAATTTTGGGCTTGAATGGTTTTCCTCATGCATTTCCTTAGAGAGGAAGGCCGTTGAATGTGATTTCTTCAGCAAAGATGGTGAGATAAAGTCTGGAATTGAGAAATGAAAAGGGCAGCTTTAAAGGGGGAGTTCAGAAAGATTGGACTGAGGGAAGATTTGTGAAACTTGTTCAGGATTACTGAACCCAGCCTAAATATTGGTTTGGCATTCTTTCTCGCTTCCTCTCTTTTCCTTCTCTCTCCTGTGGCAACTTGGTGACTCTCGTGCAATAAAAAGACAGCCATTCTTGCCCTCAAAGGCCCAACTGCTAAATGGTTTGCCTGTCTATGAGACAAGAAGCACCCTGACCAGTGAACTTTAAAAAAATGTAATTTCACGATAAACATTTGGGATAGCCTCTTCCTACTTCTTGGATTTTTATGTGAATTTAGCATCCTGAAAGTAGCTCACATGAGCTAGAAGGGCATTATAAATATAAAAATAACATTACATTCAGCTATAGTATGGATCAATCCAAAGTGCAAAGGGCTTTCCAAGGGAAGAAGACATAACAGAGCAGTGGATTTTACAACTATCTAGCTACATAATATTTCAACCAGCAAGCATCAGGGAAATTTTTTTTAAATGGAAGGTACAGGCACACAAGTCAGGTCTGCAACAAGATGCCTGTTCTTTAAAAGGTACCAGAGTCCAGTTTGCTAACTCTTTATTACTGACTTGTAGAGTGTGGTTATTACTGTCAACTTTTCAGCCTGATAGCAGTGCTTGGAGGTCATCTTCTAACTTTTTCTCTCTCCTCCTTCCTTCTTCTCTTCTGCCTTCTGCGTTCCTGCTCTTCTGTCAGAAATAAAGATTTCAGACATAGGTAAGACATCAAGTGGTCAATTGTCGGTTCCTTTTCTTTGTCACGTTGCATGCTTTTTTTACTTTCCTGCTTTTGCACCTTATAGATAATATTGCAGTATTGCCGCTGATAAAGATCTCTGAATGACAGGTGAAAGCAAAAGAAATAAAAATAGATCCATCCCAGTCTGGACGTCCAGAGGTCAAAATCTGTAACAAGTGTCACAAACTAAACCCACCCCTTTTTGTACACCTGTGCGAAAGGGGAGGGGCTTAATTCATGATGCCATGCCTCCCCTCTCTTGGTTTAGATCTCTTCCACTACTAACTTTGCACTTATTATAAATCATGGTGTTTTTAATTCAGAACATTTTGTACTTTAATTTTTATTATTATTTCTTCATTTGTTGCAAGAGATCAAGATGTTTTCTTTTACAGAACTACTTGTGTTGAAGGAAAACAACAGCTGTTTCCCAGTGCAGAATATTATCTGTCCTTGTGGGGAAATTTACTTTGTGCAACCTCTTGCCCATTTTTATATAATATAATCAATTAAAAATTAAATATCAATGCCCATTTCCAACCTGTTGTCCCTTTTTCTCAACTTACCACACTGTTTCAGTCAGCCATCATTACATTAAAAGCAAAATGGAAAGAAATGTTGACCAGGCAAGTTTGCAAATAAAGTTGCCTATGTTACTAGTCCTCAGCAATCAGGATGAGTTGGCTCATGTTAACCTGTGTTGCTACACTGTTTGCTCGCCTACAGTTTAAAAAAAAGAAAGTATCTGTTTGCAAAATTGCTGAAATCCTTCTCTAAAATCCTGCAAAATAAGTGAGCATGAAGAGTGAGTTTGATCTAGTAGTTAAGGTAATAGGCTAGAAACTGGAAGGTTGTGAGTTCTAGTCCTGCCTTAGGCATGAAAGTTGGCTGGATGACCTTGACCAGTCATACTTTCTTAGCCCAACTTACCGCAAAAGGTTGCTGTTGTGGGAAAATAGGAGGAGGAAGGTGTTTTAAATATGTTCATTGCCTTGAGTTATTTGTAAAGTCAGAGATAAGAGACATTATTTGGCTTTTAGTTTTTAGTCTTTACCTAATTTGTTTTAATTTTAATGCTTCTATATTTATGATTTTATGGTATTGTAGGTTGCCTAGATAGTGAGATCGGTGGCATATAAATTTAATAAATAATAAATTATTTGTTATTTTAGGAATCTTGCCTAGGGACTAACCAGTGAAAGCTGGAGGTCTTGCACAGTTGTCCTAGATCACCTGCCCCATCCAAAGTATTAAGGGTAAAAATCAAGAAGCAGCAATAATTGCATTAATTCTGTCCATCCTCCCTCACAAGACAGATGGAGAAGAGAGTGACAAGGTCCTTCTGCAGCTCCCAGAATGGCACTGCCCCCTTTGTTCCTTTGCTTTGGTTGTCTTGCCTCTCGGTTGTCCAGAACCTCAGATGCAAAATGTTGTCAGGTTGGACACCCTGAACTAGACACTCTTCTATGAGGGCAAGGCCTCTTTCCATTCCCAGAGGAGTACCATTGGATTCATTACTTTTTTCTCTTAGGATTAAAACTGTGAAGTATCTTTGGGCTTTTAAGCCATATATTGAATGAAATGAAGTTAAAGCTGCTAGAGATCAAGTCTTGCTTTGGGAGGAGCTAGACTGAGATTATAACCAAAGATGGGCAATTACAAATCCTTTGGTAGGAATCCCTGCTGGTTTTCTTGAAATGCATATATTAAATTTGTGTGCCACCCATCTCACCTTACAGGCAAAAAATAGAGGACAGTCCCTAAAGAAACCTACAGGAATCAAAAAAAGTCAAAATGATGGCCACAACCATGGCAATGCATGTACAAAAAGGGTGGTGCTGCAATCCCAAGAAGGCAGCCTCAAATTTGGAATTCAAACCCTCCTTCATTTATACAGGTAGTCCTTGATTTACAACCAGTTGCTTAGCAATCATTTGAAGTTACAATGGACTTCCCTGGGAGTACTTATGACCAGGTTCCAAAGTTCCAACAGCTTCCCCCCTTCAGGTCCCATGACTACATATTGAGCACTCAGCAACTGGCCTGCATTTACAGCCATTTGCAACATCCCTCAGTTCTATGACCATGTTTTAATGACATTTTTTGCTGAAATCTGGCAAAACCATCCCATTGGTTCATTTAAGAACTACCCACTTGCTTAACAACATCACAAAAAAGTCCTAAAACTAAGTTGGTCATGTGGATGACCTGTTTATGACCATCTTGACTTAAGACAGTGATGGACAGCCATCATTATGATCATAAGTCATGGACTCCCTGTATGTATTGCCCACAGTCTCAGCTGCCATCTCACACCTGCAGGCCCCTTTGGGAGTCCCACTGCTTGATTAGGTTGTGTAAAAATCTTGGCACATCTTGACCCAGTTGGAAGAAATGTTCTGCAAAACAGAACTTTTGAAAGTCCCTCAAAAATCTGCTTCCTGGTAAAAATGAGAAGTGGATTCCTCTCCCAGTCCCTATAAAGGGGATTCCACTTTTCATACTGAGTGATGGGCAAGTTGACATCCTGTCAGTCTCCTGTAGTTAAAAATGAACACAAAACCCAACCTGCCAAGCTGAGTGACAAAGGTCAAAATTACTTAGCAAGAATCCATGTCATCCCATGGAGATGGAAGCTACAGGCTTTCATAGGAAAAAACAACAGGAAAGAATATTCTGGCATAAATCAGAAAATTTTATTCTCTCTCTTCCTCCAAACCAGAAAAAGAGATAGTCAGTTGAAGACTTTGGGATGCCACAGGAA
>JANHZU010010957.1:8942-20422 GCA_032468055.1 Acrochordus granulatus | reverse complement strand
ATTACCATTCTAGATATGGCACTTTCAGAGGTGGATCTAAAATCCCCTTAGGACTCTGAAAAAGTGTTGTGTGATTGTATTCCCACAACACTCTATACTTTGGTTAACAAACAGCAGTTGCTATGTTAAATTATGGCTTAGCATGATGGGTCACATACATTAAGACAATGGGTAACTTTCAAAATTCTTACAAGCATGAATCACCAAATTCCATTTTAGTAATGTTAAGTGTAAACTCAATCTTCATATCAAAAATACAGAGGTATACCAGCCTGTCTTCACAAGTTGAGAGAAGCCCAATGATTAGAGTAGCCCAAGGATTTTTTTCTTTCCAGTTCTATCTTGAGACTGAATCTGAAACCATCTCTAACAAAGCATGTACTCTCCTTTTGACCTATTTTTTTGTCTTTAGCTAGTTTCAACTTAGACATTTGATCCATTCCAGTTAAGGGCAGCCTTTTATGCCATTTTATAATCAGGTAGCCCTCAACTTAGACCACAGTTGGGACCACAATTTCCATTACTATGCAAGGCAGTTGATAAGAAAGTCATGCCTGATTTTATGACCTTCTTTGTCATGGTTGTTAAGCAAATCATGACAGTTATTAAGTGAATCATGTAGTAATTAAGTGAATCTGGCTTCCCCCATTCACTTTACTTGATGGAAGCTGGCTGGGAAGATCGCAAATGGCGATCAAATGACTGCTACTGTCATAAGTCTTCAGATTTCAGCGGCATATAAATTTAATAAATAAATAAATAAATACATGCCAGTATCCAAGCACCCATATTTTGATCAGATGACCATGGCGATGCTATGATGTTTGTAAGTGCAAGGACCAGTCATAAGTCACTTTTTTCACGTCCAGTATAATTTCAAACAGTTGCTAGACAAATGGTTGTAAGTCAAGGACTAGTTGTATCGATAGAAGAAAGAATTTCTGCAGATGAACTTTGTCATATGTCTGTATTATATTTTGAAATTATATTTTCCTTGTCTTCAGAAGCTCGTGTCCTTGGAGCTATAGAAAACCAAATAGTGGAGTTAGATTTTGTGGTTCAGTGTCTGCCATTTTTACCAGCCTCCTCTCAGACCAAATTTAACAGGTGAAATTTGGAGCCACTGAAATGGCCTCTCCCAATTAGTTCTGGGGGTTATGTAATTCATTAAAGGAAGTTACTTGAAAAAATCAGAACAAATCTCTTCATTAGGGAAAGACTTTGAAAACTGCGGTACTATTGAATAAGTTACTGTATCCACTCTGAATCCTGATAATTAAGGCACTTGGATTCTCTGACCTGCTCCAATTTATGTTTCATTTGTATATTTAAAGTTGGCTGCAAAGGGTTGGCTCCCTGTCAAATTATTGTTGGTGTCTTCCCTTCTACAGATCAAGTGCGCAACAGTTATTATATTGGGGCAGATGGATCTCTCCGCCTGATGCTGGCTAATGGCATGGAAGTGGCTCTGCAAACTGGGCCCCATCTCCTGGCCGGCACTGTTAACCCTACAGTGGGGAAGAGGAATGTGACCCTGCCCATTGACAATGGGCTCAACCTGGTTGAGTGGAGGCAACGTAAAGAGCAGTCAAGAGGTCAGATCACCGTGTTTGGACGCAGGCTGAGGGTGAGTGGAACATTTCAGGGGAGAGTCGGTCTTCCCTCAGAAGAAGATGATGGGAATTAAAATCAGTGATTATTCTGGTCCCTGAAGTGGAAAGGTTGTAAAAGCCCTTCAAGGTATCATGTAATCAGAAAGGAACATGCAAGCTGGGCTGAGTTTTGCAGAGATGTTGCTTTGCAGAAGAAGTGGGCAACTATTAAAAATTGTAACAAAGGCCATTGCAAATACACTGACCTAGAAGTAGGCTGATATAAGGTTTGTGACTTAGTGGTAAGTTAGCAGGAATTAAAGAACAAAATAGTTTGCTAAACCTCTCTAGTTTAGCAACCAAACATGCACTCACACAACCAGTGGGGAGATTAGTTATGTCAAGAAAACGGCAAAGGGAAGCCACAAAGGTCGGATGGGGTATAGGCAGTCCTCGCTTCATGACCAGTCAATTCAAATTTCAACAGACTTCAAAAAAATTAGTTACAACCCATCTTCGAAGCTATGATTGTAGTGCACATACACCCTTGGTCATGTGATCACATTTTGGGCATTCAGCAACCAGCTCTCAATTAGTTGTAGCTCTCATTTGTGTTGCCAGATTCTGGCATTTTTTTGCTGGTTTCTGGCAAATAATACCCATTCAGAAGAATGGATTTGCTTAATAACTATGTGGTTCACTTAACAACCACATGATTCATTTTACAACTGTGGTGTCTTACTTTATGGCCATTACAAAAACAACTGTAAAATTTTATCAGATTATGTGATGCTCCGCTTAACAACTGCAATAATTTAAGACCAAAATTCTAAGCTGTTGTTAAGTTAGGACTACCAGTATTTCTGTATGCAGGTGCATCCAGGAGGGGGAGTCAAAAAAGTCAAGATGGTAGCTGCATATTAAAAGGGGATTACGCTGTGTAGTTAAAGCAACCTTTTGACAATATTTATCAGGGTCTGACTCTTCCCTTGATGGATCTCAACATCGTTGATGATTTTGCAACACAGAACAGCGATGTCAAAAACTCTTTCCGCCAGTTTTTATTGCTTCTATGGTCTCTCGAAGGTTCAGTACTTTCATGATTCAATGTTAATAACAACCAGGTAATACAGATGACCCAAAGAGGACATATTTCTTACTTGGACAGACCTGGAAGTCTCCAGAAAAATAGACCACCAGGAAATTTACTTTCTGTACTCAGTTAGATAATACATTTCCGTCTCTGAATCCATAATTGTCCCAGCTTCTTCAGCTTATTATTCTCACTTACATTTGTTTTTCATACCTTGCAGATTAAAACTGTTAAATCACCCTTCCACTTTCATAACAATTCATAACCAAAGTGAGTTTGATACCTTTTTCAAACAAATGCAGAATCTAAGCTGTCTCTGATTTAAGAGCACGGGTGAATGGTCCATAACTTTGTAACAGCACATTTTTCATTTATTTTTGTGTGTTGAGCTTTGGATGGGCACAGCTTGTCATATTCAGCCATAAAGTAGAGATTCATTGGCAGCCCTTAATTGCAAATTGATTATACATATAAAGCATGCTGGCTGGAGAATTCTAGGAAAGTGGCCAAGGTTCAGAAATGCTGGCCTGGACGGAACCATCCTAAACAAAGAATCATCTTGGAAGAAGCCACTCTCCAACCAAAATGGGCAAGACAAGCTGCAGGTAGTCCTTGACTTACAATCATTCATTTAGCAACCGTTCAGAGTTATGACAGCAGTGAAAAAAATTACTTATGACTGGTCCTTACACTTACAACCAATGCAGCATCCCAGAGTCATGTGATAAATATTTGCCACCTTCCCGCTGGCTTCCAGCAAGCAAAGTCAATGCAGGAAGCCAGATTCACTTAACAACTGCAGTAATTCACTTAATCATGAAAAAAGTAATAAAATCATGTGCAACTCACTTTACAACTGCTTTACTTAGTAATGGAAATTCTGTTCCCAATTGTGGTCATAAGTCAAGGACTACCAGTAGTATATAAACACTCAGCAAACTCCACTCCCTCATTCACTGTTACCTGCTGTTCAGTCACACAGTTATGTTTGACTCTTCGTGATCCCATGGACTACAGCATGCCAGGCTTCCCTGTTCTGCACTGCTCCCGGAGTCTGCCCAAGCCCATCACACTGACTATGCTATCTAACAATCTCATCCTCTGCTGTCCTCTTCTTTTGCCTTCAATCTTCCCCAGCATCAGGGTCTTTTCTAACAAGTGATCTCTTTGCATTAAGTGGCCAAAGTATTTGAGCTTCAGCTTCAGTATCTGTCTCTCCAGTGAGCAATCAGGGTTGATTTCCTGTAGGATTGACTGGTTTGATCTTCTTGTAGTCCAAGGGATCTTCTCCAGCACTACAATTCCAAGGCACATCTGCAGGAAAACAACCAAATCAGAATCTCAAGAACCAAACAGATCATATGTGCTTATTTTCACTGCATCATTGTTGCATGCATATTAAAAAGGGGCAGGACTTTGAGCATGCCACAACCACCATCTTGACTTTTTTTAACCTTCCTTGTGGATGCTTCTGGCTATATCTGAAGTACAAGATGTTACTACTAAAAGCTTAAAATACTACCTAAATCCCATTCAGGGATTAGCATATGAATTTTCAAAGCTTTCCTTCCTTCTTTTTCTTGTATCTTACAAGAGTTAATGCAAATACGCAGAACCCTATTTGTAAATACCCAGGGGAATAAAAGAGATTATTCTGAACAGTAGTTAATAATTCATCTTACTAACGCTTTCAGTATTGTCTAATTCTTATTCTTGCTTGTTTCTGTTGCAGGTTCATAACAGAAATTTATTGTCCCTTGACTTTGACCGTGTGACAAGAACAGAGAAAATTTATGATGACCATCGGAAATTCACTCTGCGCATTCTCTATGACCAGGCAGGGCGGCCTACACTTTGGTCTCCTAGCAGTAGACTGAATGGGGTGAATGTCACCTATTCCTCAGGAGGGCATATAGCAGGGATCCAAAGAGGAACTATGTCTGAAAGAATGGAATATGATCAAGCGGGCAGAATTACATCCAGAATGTTTGCTGATGGCAAATCTTGGAGCTACACATATTTAGAGAAGGTGAGTGCCATAAAGAAGAGCCAACTGAAGCTTTGTGGGTCACTCACTCTGACTTTTGAATGATATCTATATTCAATCTAAACTAAAACTCATTGTCACAACCTTCAACTAGGTGAAACAGTACACCATAGGGCACCAATTTTTGAACCAAGGTACCTCAGATGCATTAATTTACAGAATGTGGCTGAAATCCAGAACCCATGACAAATTTCATGGAATGAAATTTGGGGATGTTGAGACTGCTGTTGGGCTGCAGCTGAGGTCACATAAATGTCTATTTTCAACTTTCTGTGACAGTTTCCCAGCCAGTCTTGCAATCCCTCGCTTTCTCCCCCATCCAGCAGCAGTCACTTACCTTTCTGCTTGGAAGGGTAAAGGGAAGGGAGAGGGAGGGAGGGAGAGATATTTCTAATGCTTCTTGTCAAATTCCCATAAGGAAACTCAATGGGGAAGCTGGCAAGAAGTTGGAAGTTACTCTTGCTCCCACTGCTTTATTGCCTGCCATTGTTTATTCTGTTTCTCTGTTTAGATAAAGAATTATCTCTGAAGCAGTGACCCAATGGGGCATGGGTTACCTAGTTTTCTCTATTTCCCTCCCGTTTTATCTTCCGGTTCTTAAAAATAATCCTCAGATTTCATTTTCATTGTTACCTGTGTGCATATTCATCATACTGTTCCTTTTCCAGAAAAGCAACTTTAGCAGAACTTAGGAAAAAAAATAAGGGCAGGAGATAAGAAAAAGAAACATAGCAAATTATAGTTTACATCAACATTATTCATTATAAATATCTCCATAATTTTATTTCTTTGTTCATCAACCTTGGTCCCATCAGATCCATAGATTACTTCTTGCATTGCTTTAAGCTTTTTGTCCTTTGGGATTTTTTCAACCTTAAAAGGTTTTTGAATAATTATTTGATGAGCATATCAAAAATGATCCACTTTCTGTATCCCACTATAAAACTTAGCCATAATAATATGTCGAGAAAATGGTCTTGTAATATTTTATTTTTCTCTTCTGATTACAGTCCATGGTTCTACTTCTTCACAGTCAGCGACAATACATTTTTGAATTTGATAAGAATGATCGCTTGTCATCAGTAACAATGCCCAACGTAGCTCGGCAAACCTTGGAAACACTGCGCTCGATTGGGTATTACAGGAATATCTTCAGGCCTCCAGAGGGCAATGCCACAGTGGTAGAGGATTTCAACGAGGAATGGCAACTCCTTCACACCTATTATTTAGGAACTGGGAGACGGGTCATCTATAAGTATGGTAAACTAGCTAAATTGGCAGAGATGCTTTATGACACCACCAAAATCAGCTTCACCTACGATGAAACAGCAGGCATGTTGAAAACAATAAACCTACAAAATGAAGGGTTCACCTGTACTATCAGGTACCGCCAGATTGGGCCACTAATCGACCGCCAGATTTTTCGCTTCACAGAAGAAGGCATGGTGAATGCCCGTTTTGATTACAACTATGACAACAGTTTCCGGGTGACAAGCATGCAGGCAGTGATCAATGAAACACCATTACCCATTGATCTCTACCGTTATGATGATGTGTCAGGCAAAACAGAGCAATTTGGTAAATTTGGGGTTATCTATTATGATATCAATCAGATCATCACCACTGCAGTCATGACCCACACTAAACATTTTGATGCCTATGGTAGGATGAAGGAAGTTCAGTACGAAATATTCAGGTCCCTCATGTACTGGATGACCGTGCAATATGATAACATGGGAAGAGTGGTGAAAAAGGAATTGAAGGTTGGTCCTTATGCAAATACCACTAGGTATTCATATGAGTACGATGCTGATGGTCAGCTACAGACTGTCTCAATCAATGATAAACCACTCTGGAGATACAGTTATGACCTCAATGGGAATCTCCATTTGTTGAGTCCTGGCAACAGTGCCCGACTTACACCACTGAGGTATGATCTAAGGGACAGAATTACAAGACTGGGAGATGTGCAGTATAAGATGGATGAAGATGGTTTCTTGAGACAAAGGGGGAATGACATTTTTGAGTACAACTCTGCAGGACTTCTCATCAAAGCCTACAACAAAGGCAGCAAGTGGAGTGTTAAGTATCGTTATGATGGGCTTGGAAGGAGAGTCTCCAGCAAAACCACACATGGTCATCATTTGCAGTTCTTTTATGCAGATCTCACCAATCCCACCAAAGTCACCCATCTGTACAATCACTCCAGCTCTGAGATAACATCTCTCTATTACGACCTTCAGGGCCATCTCTTTGCCATGGAAGTGAGCAGTGGAGATGAATTCTACATTGCTTGTGATAACATTGGGACTCCTTTGGCAGTCTTCAGCGGAACAGGACTAATGATCAAGCAGATCCTGTATACAGCTTATGGAGAGATCTACATGGACACTAATCCTAACTTCCAAATTATTATTGGTTATCATGGGGGTCTATATGATCCCTTCACCAAACTCATACATATGGGGAAGAGAGATTATGATGTTCTTGCCGGTCGGTGGACCAGCCCAAACCATGGCATTTGGAAACGTCTAAGCCACAGCAACATCATGCCTTTCAATCTTTACATGTTCAAAAACAACAATCCTATTAGTAACGCCCAGGATATAAAATGCTACATGACAGGTAAAATTCACATTCAGCTCATCAGTTAATTGCCTGAGATTGAATGGGACTTTTGCAGGTAACACATAGACTTCACCATGAAACTTTGGTCCTCATTCAAAGAATAGGTGCTATTGCTCATTGGCAAAGTGTATGCAATTTTCTATGCATGGCATCTTCCATTTAAAAGAGCCAGTTTGTTGTAGTGCTTAAGTGCTGGCTTAGAAACCAGGAGACTGTGAGTTCTAGTTCCACCTTAGGCAGGAAAGCTGGTTGGGTGACTTTGGGCCAATCACCAGGAGACGGTGAGTTCTAGTCCCACCTTAGACATAAAAGCCAACTGGGTGACTTTGGGCCAGTCGCTCTTTCTCAGACCAACCTACCTCACTGGGTTTTTTGCCCCAGATATTGGAAAGCAGACTCCAATGAGAAAAGATCCAGTTTGTTGAGAAGAACAAATGCTCTGACGTAACAAATACTCAGATTTAGAGCCTCTATCCTAGCAGTGTCTTCATTTTCCTCCTTAAATTTTAAAGATTTTGTGTTCCCATTGTATTTTCCCTTCTGTCTTTGTATATCCTTTCTGAAAATTAAAGGGTGATTAATGCCTTTCTAATTTCCTATCAGTTGTACAGAGGTATTTTTGTGGGCATCAGCTGGCACCCAGCTTCGAAACTGCCTCTACATAAACTGTATGAAAGAGGCTTGTTCTAGGAGAGTAGCAGCTGAATCCTTTTTAATCATGACCTTTCCATCAATCCTTTTAAAAAATAACAATGTAATGAAGTGTTAATTCATCCATGAGAATTACTATTTAAAGGGCAGTGAAAAACAATTATGGCAGAGAGGAGACTGACCAGAGGAATCAAGCTCCATTGAAGCTGGTGGAATTACTTAGGAGTAAATAATTTGAGTGTAGGAGCAGTTGTATATGAAGGACAGACCCAACAGCGGGTGGAGTGATTCATAGCTCATCTTCATACCCTAAGTCTTTGCATCACAAACACATCCAATATCACATTATTTATATTTGCAGTGTCACTTTCTCATCTCCTGGGGTGCAGTGGCTTAGCAATTGAAGACACTGGGATTGTCAGCTGGTAGGTTGGCAGCCCAAGTTCAAGACCCCAGCGCCAGATAACAGGGTGAGCTCCTGTTATTTGCCTCAGCTCCTACCAACCTAGCAGTTCGAAAGCATGCGAAATGCAAATAGATAAATAGGTACCAACTAAATTGGTGGGAAGGTAACAATGTTCCATGTGCCTCGGCATATAGTCATGCCAACCACATGACCACGGAACCATCTTTGGACAACGCTGGCCCTCTTGGCTGTGAATCAGAGATGAGCACTTCCCCCTAGAGTCAGACACAACTGGCAGGAGAAACCTTTACTTTTTTTTCTCATCCCCAACCCACCGTTATGTCACCTTAAAGTTATATTTAGCCATTACAGCTTTAGAAGCATTTTCCCTCTTCTGCAGACATGTTTTCATAGCCCCAGTCTAGTACTTATCATCAATGACAAGGATGTCGGCCATTTTTACAAGACCCATAATCCCCCCTGCCTCCCCATTCTGCTGGGTCAGATAGATGTAACTGGTAAAAAGATGGTCCTTCAAATATTAGATCCCTGACGTTCATAGAGGCAGATGCCTGCATAATGCTAGACTGGTGCTTTCTATAGTACTATTTAGGTCTTCAGTGGAGGACAGGGAGACCTGATGTGCCATGGTCCATGGGGTCGTGAAGAGTCAGATACAACTTATCTGTATCTGACTCTTATTATTGTTGAGACAATGATTGTTGACTGAACAATAATTCTGCAGGTTACTTATAAATAAAGCATCATTCCTTTTGGAAACAGCACTAGCCATATTTTTATACAGAAATTCTCTGTTTTAACAATCAGGCCTAGCACTCTCCTGAGAGAATATTAGTCCTATGTTGCCTGGAGGAAGAGCGCATTTTTTCTGTATTTCTTCTGTCCAGATGTCATGTTGATCAGTGCCTTAATGCAAAGAAAAGAGAAGGACGCTGGCAGTAGCTGTGATTCATATCATAGTCACATGCCTAAGCCAAGCAAGCTGCTTTCTGTTCACAAAAATTATCATAAAAGAGAAAAAGGCAGCATTAAAAGAATGCTCAGCATTTTCTCCCAATGTATAAAAATTAGTTTCTTCTCTTTGTTTATTAGTGAATCACATGGAATTCTGCTCAAAAACATCCATTGCCTGCTGGCAGATATTTCAAAAAAGAACCTGGCAAGCAATGCTGATTTTTAAAGAATGTCATTGCCCTCACAATAGATTTGTGGCAGGCTGTATTTCATGCTTAATTTTTGCAAATTCAGTGGTGTATCAGTTCCTAAGGTCTGTTTGGTGTAGTGGTTAAAATGCTGGCCTAGACACCAGGAGACGGTGAGTACTAGTCCTGCCTTAGGCATGAAAGTCAGCTGGGTGACTTTGGGCCAATAACTTTCTTTGAGCCCAATCCATCTCACAGGGTTGTTGTGGGGAAAACAGGAGGAGGAAGGAGTATTAGGGGTTTTTTGCCACCTTGAATTACTTACAAAGTGATAAAGCAGGATTAAAAATAAATAAAGTGCCCTAGTATTGCTTTCATTTTTTTAAATTTAATTAATTGATTTATATATCACCATTCTACTCAGTAGAAATACTCAGTGGAAGTTAATTTTTGTTTTGTTGACCAAAGCAAGCAATCCCAATTTAGCCAGTTGTCTGGGTTCTTTTTTTTTTTTTGCAAAGTATACATTTAATATAAAATATAAAATGTGCATATTGTTACATGTCTGAATGCCATGCCTGGAAGGATTTGCAGTTTTTCACCTCTGAAATACAATAAAATTTAATTTGGTAGTAGGTATAGTAGGTGGTATCTATTATATCCAGATGACCATTAAATCCAAATGTACATCATTTACATCAGTTTATGCTATGTGCCTAAGTACATAATTGAAATAGCATCATTTGCAATAAAGCCTCTATTTAATGACCAACCATTCTGTTTAACGGACATTCTGTCTAACAAAAGACATTTTGTTTTAAAATGCCCTAACAAATAAGTCTATTTATTGGACAAGCCTTTAATAGCCTGAATCCATAAAATCAGGGTGATGTCCTATCAAAAAATGTATCCGTTGTATCAAAAGTTTATTAATTCCTTTTCTAGATGCCTTCATGCATCAAAACAATGTTGTCCAGATGTACTGGGCCATGTGTTACACATCAGTTATGGGACTTTATCTCTAAGACTTATGGAGGGCACTCATTAAAGGGTGGCTAGCATGTAACAAAAGGGGAGATGTGGCCTAGCAGTTAAGACGCTGGGCTTGTCGACCAGAAAGTAGGCAGCCTGAGTTTGAGACCCAGGTATCACATAACAGGGTGAGCTCCTGTTATTCACCCCAGCTCCTGCCAACCTAGCAGTTCAAAAGCATGTTAAAATGCAAGTCTTTTAACAGGTACTTTTTAAATTAGTGGGAAGGTAACAGTGTTCTGTGCACCTCAGCATATAGTCATGCCAGCCACATAACCATGGAAGCATCTTCTGACAACGCTAGCTCTTTTTATGAAATGGAGATGAGTACTAGAATCAAACACGACTGAAAGGGGAAACCTTTCCTTTGTTTAACATGTAACCTTTTGGTCTCTCTCTTCCCATTCCAGATGTCAACAGCTGGCTGCTTACCTTTGGTTTTCAGTTGCACAATGTTATCCCTGGTTATCCTAAACCTGATATGAATGCTATGGAGCCATCATATGAGCTCACCCACACTCAGCTGAAGACCCAGGAATGGGACAATAGCAAGGTAATTAGCCTAATTTTGATCCACCATTAGCTTCTTCAACTTCTGGAAAGGCCAATGTTGGGATCATGGTTACATTATTCCAGAGGAAACTTTAATTAGGAAGTGGGGTATGTTGTATTTTGTTCTATATGTTCCCTCCTGGCTGTTTAAAGCAAACCTAGACAGGGTATTAAGAAGCAGAGACATCCCCTTGCCGACAAAGGTCCACATGGTCAAGGCTATGGTTTTCCCAGTAGTGATGTATGGCTGCGAGAGCTGGACCATAAGGAAGGCTGAGCATCGAAGAATTGATGCCTTTGAATTGTGGTGCTGGAG
>JANHZU010010955.1:0-11511 GCA_032468055.1 Acrochordus granulatus | reverse complement strand
AGAGAATAAATTTAGGTGACCTTTGGAGTTGATCTAATTGTATTTATTGTTTGGGGCTATGATATGTTCTGGTTTTAGGCCAAAAGTGGGTGACAGCAGTAATCAAATTTCATTTGACTTCATTTGTATTTAAATTCAGCAAAATTAAACCTAATTAATATGCCCAGTCTTCAGTGAATTCTTCTTAGGGAGAAGAATTTCTTCCTGTTGCCACATTAAAGAACAATAATTTGGTCACAGCTGTTGGACTATCTATATGAGTTATAGGAATTATGCTCCAGGATCATATCCTCCATTTGGATCACCCTCTCAGACTTGTTTTTGAACATTTTGATTCCCAGGTTTGGTTGCTGACAAAAAAGAAGATAAAGTCAGCTTTCCCTTTCTAAGACACAGATATCCCTGCCACCAATTCTATGGATCCTTATTTCCTATGGCCAGAGCCAGTGGCATTTCTCCATCTCTTTCCAGACTCCCACCCAATTTTCCAGGAATAATTACCCTGCATAAAGATTTGGTTGTTGGGAAAAAAGGGCAATAGTCTCAAGTAAGCAATCATTTGCATATTCTTCTTCCTGATGCTTAACTACTTCTACTCCTTTGACCTTGGAAAAAAATTCCTTCCTTCACTTTCCATATCTCGACATCTGACCCATGAAACTCCTTCCTGGATTGTTTAAGCCATTTCTGTACTTGAATATAGATTTTAAAAAAGTACCACTCCAAACCAAGTCAATCCCCAACTTCTCTCCAGATAGGCTAGAGACAATTCATGACAGCTATTTCCATCCATCTTTTAAAGAAACAGTTTGTCTTTCAAAAGTGATCATCTACAAAACAAATTATTGGCGACAAAATCCTAGGCAAGTCTATTCAGAAAAATGTACCTTGGTTATAGGTAAATAATGCAAATTCAATCAAAATAATCCTAATACTGTTTTTAAGGTAAATTGGGAACAATTGTGTTTGCAACCACCTTGCAAAGAAATATTTGTCAGTAATTGGAATTACTGCCAATATAATCCTATTTAAGTTAATTGAAAAGAAAATAGGTTTGACTTCATGAACCTCTGTTTGCAGCATGAAAATTTTAGAATAAAATGTTCTCCCACCTCTGTGCCAATCCTAAATAATAAGCAAGTCTGACTAAGTAGCCTAAAAATCCACTGGATGGCACTGTTGCATTCATCTGATTCATCTTCTCCAAATTCCTTGACAAGGATGGAACTGGCAATGCAGTAAACTATGTAAAGGAAATTTGCCAGTATTTGACTCACAAGATCTGTCTCGCACATAATTCTTGTAGCTGGAACAGATGTTGCACATGCAATATTTTTTGGATTTAGATAGTTCAACAGCATCTTCTTGTGCATATCTTCTCAGAAGTAAGCTAAAAATAGCTTACTCCCAGCTGAAAAGGCATCTGATTGAGCCTGAGTGAAAATTTTTGTAGGGGCTTATGAAAAAAAATCATATAATGTTTACTAAGGCCAGTTTAGATATATACTTACATTACTGACCAAGCATAGTTGAATTTTAGCTCCCAGAATTTCCAGTTAGCAAAACTATTCACTCTGATGGCTGAAAGATTATTAGTCTGATAGGCTGGAGATGGTCAAAAAGATGCCTCACTTCAGTTTAAATGAAAATCAAAAAGATTTCTTTAAAAGAAGTTCACATACCCTTCCCTGTATTTAGGGAAGCACTCTCAGATCTTAACATTAATGTTAAAACTGAGCCATAGCCAGAAGGGATTTAAGAGTTGAGCCAGGGAATCCTTGCTATGAGGAGGCAAAACTTGAATATATTTGTGCTCAATTCCATGTGGAAGGATTGAGACTTTCTCAATTCCATGTGGAAGGAAAAGAGATGGTAAGAATATACAATGGAGCCTCACAAGACGAGACTAATTCATTCCGGAAGAACGCTCTTAGCGCAAAATGCTCTTAAAGTGAAACGAGGTTTTCCATTGAAAACTATAGAAAATCGGATGATCCATTCCACGCCCCAAAAAATATTCACCAAAAAATCATTTTCAATGGAATTTGAGTAGAAATGATTGTCTCTAACATCTGAAACAAGTAACAATGTCTTGTTACTAATATTATATTATTTATATTATACACGATAATGTATAATTTATATTATACACGATATAAAGCAGAAATAAAGCAAACTAGCCAGCACTTACAGATTTGCTTCGAGGCAGGTTCTGGCCTCGGCTGCTGCTTGCTGGCTCGGAGGATCCTCTGCCGCCGCCACTCAAGTCAAAAGGGCTTTTTCCCTCAGCTTTTCTGGGCATCGTGGGCAATTTGGAAGTACTTCTTGCCTCTGTACTATGAGGGGAGAAGTGATAAGGGGGGATTTCTACTTTATTTTGGACAAGGACAAGGACAAATACTGCTTTATTTTGTGTGTGTGCGTGTGCGCGCGTGCACGTATTTTGAGAATATTCCGGCACGAGGGAGAGGAGAGGAGGGGAAGGGGGAGGGGACTGCCTGGAGATTGAATCTGGAGTCTGAAGTCTCAGGAGTTCCATCTCTTGAACGCCTTTCACTTAATTTACGCTGTTTATGCAACAAGAGAGGATCCTGATCATTGCGATCAGGATTCTGGCAAGGTCAGTCACACGTACAGTAATGGAGTAAACTGCACACAGTAGAGTCGGCAGAATGCGCGCGCATGCTTGCCACCTGCGCACAATGGAGTAAAGCACGTGGTAGAGTCGGCAGAATGCGCGCGCGTGGTTGCCACATCAGCAGAACTCTCGTGTGGGGTTGCTGCCTGAATGAGAAATACAGAGCATGCTGACTGATGACGCATGAGTTATCACGTGAAGTTTGCTTGTCGTGTGAGTCGCGGCTTGTTTCGTGGAATAAATTTTATTAATTTTTTTTGCTCGTCCTGCGAGTTTCACGTCTTGTGAATTACTCGTCTTGTGAGGTACCACTGTATTTGCAAGACAACAGTATAAGATACTATACACAATGTTAGTTATTTGGTAAGTGTGCAGTCAATAGAAAGGAAGTATTATAAAGTGTAGAATTAATAAGTATGTATACACATTAGAGAGAACTTCTGGGTTAATTTAGAATTCTCTTCCCTTCTCTTCTATCATGTAGCATTAATTAAGGATTCATTTGAATGGTGGCACGGGGGGAAAAGCTGTTCTTGTGTCTGGTAGATTTGGTATGCAGTACCCTGTGACACTTACCAGAGGGAAGAGGTTCAAACAAGTTGTGTCTAGAGTGAGAGAGGTCTGCAGATATCTTCTCCGCCCTTTTCTTGATCTTCCCAGTATACAGGTCCTTTATGGAGGGCAGGTTACAGTAGTTGCAATTATTCTTTCTCCGATCTTGATTCTATGTTGGAGTCTGTACCTGTTATGTATGGTTGCTGCACCAAACCAGACAGTAGTAGATGTACAAAGTACAGACTCAATGATTCCTTTGTAGAACTGTCAACTCTTGAGGTAGATTGAACTTCTTGAGCTGATGTAGTAAGTACATCCTCTGATGTGCCTTCTTAATAATGGTATTGATGTTAGCTGCCCATTTTAAGCCTTGGGAGATTATAGAGCCGAGAAACTTGAAGGACTGTACTACTGATACTGTGTTGCTGAGCATAGTAAGGGGGGATAAAATAATAGGAGTCTTTCTAAAATCCACTGTCATTTCTACAGTTTTGAGCATGTTGTTTTGACTGCACCACAGGGCCAGATGCTCAACCACCCATCTGTACGCAGACTCATCATCATCTTTAATGAGTCCAATGATTGTTGTGTCATCTGCAAACTTCAGAATTTTGATGAGGGGTTACTAAAGAAGCAGTGTAGAGGAAGAAAAGTAGCAGAAAGAGCACACACTCTTGAGGAGCACCAGAGCTGATTGTCCAAGTACTGATGTAATTTTCTCTAGCGTCACCTGTTGCTTCCTATCTGTCAGAAAGCTGGTTATCCACTTATGGGTATGGGCAGGCACAGTGAGCCTGCCTGCTACAGTTTGTAGCAAAGGATGATGGTGATGGGATAATGGTGTTAAACTCTGAGCTGAAGTCCAGAAAAAGGACCCATGCATAGGTCCTTGGGCAGTCCAGATGTTACAGGCTATAATGCAGCAACTTATTTACAGCATTATCTGCTGACCTGCTTGCTTGATAGGCAAATGGCAGAGGATACAGCAGTAGATCTGTGATGGTTTTTTCAGATGGGTCAGCACCAGTTTCAAAGGTCTTCATGACTACTGATGTTAATGTGACGGATCTGTGGTCATTTAGCCTGCTGAAGGCTTTCTTAGGAATGGGGAAGATGGTAGAACATTTAAAGCATGAAGGGACATAGCACAGCTCTAGTAACCTATTGAAAATTCTTGTGAAGATGGGGCCAATTGTGCAGCACAGAATTTCAGGCAGGAAAGGATCATGCCAACTGGGCCACGTGCTTTCCTGATTGTTTGTTTTTGAAGGTAACTTTGTACTTCTTTTTCTAGAATCACAAGAGATGGGAACCCCAGAGGGGGTAAGGGCCCAGGAGGGGAAGAGAGCCAAAAAGTAGGAATGGATGTGGTTGTAGAGAAAATATTTGTTGTTGAATGTGGTTGAGGTGGGTTTGTTAAAATTGGATGATGGTGATTGTTTTTCAAACCTGCAGTAGAACACATTCAGATCTTGCCAGTGATGTTCTGTACGCTTCTCCACATATAAGCGGAATAATTTGCTGAAGGTTGATTTTAAAGCTTTTCAGAGTAATTATTTTTTGCTATTGTGATTTCTTTTGTCAGTATATTTCTGGCTTGGTTATACAGTGTCCTATCCCCTGTCTTGTAGGCTTCTTGTTTTACACAAAGATATTGCTTGAGTTTCACTGTGAACTCGGGGCTTGTTGTTGTTGTATGAGCAAAAGGTTATGGTAGGCACACACATGTTTTCACAAAACCTGATGTATGATGTAACTGTATCGGTTAGTTCATCCAAGTCTGCTGAAGCAGCTTCGAAGACAGAACATCTGTGCAATCAAAGCACGCCTGTAATTTTAGTTTTGCATCCTCAGACCATTTTTTACTTTGAATACACACTTTGCAATTTAAAATTTCTGCCTGTAGTTGGGATAAGGTAGACCATGCTATGGTCTGATTTTCCTATAGACGCACATATTACAGTTCAGTAAACACTGTGTTTATTGTGGTGTAGCAGTAGTCCAGTATATTCTTGTTTCTAGCAAGAAAATAAACAGCATGTTAAACAAGTTTATTCTTGTTTCTAGCAAGAAAATAAACAGGGGCAGCTGACATGCTGTTTATATTAATCCTGGATTAAAATATCAGCGCAATAAATTTAGTGTTATATATTTCCCAATTATGTGAATATTTAAATCACAGAAATCTGTATTTTCTTCTCCTGCTCCTTAATCTAACTTTGTAGCTCTAGTATTTAACTTTCTTTCTATGTTATTTGTACATTGTGATAGCTCTTCTCAGAACCAATCAATATGATCTTATTTATGTATAAGATCACTTAATTATGTATAATATAACTTAATTATTTCATCTTTCCATTCTCCTGTGAGCAACTGTTGATTGTCTGCTGATGCCTGAGCTCAGGAAAGAGCAATTCATTTATTTATTTAATTTGATTGTTGATGCCATCTGATTGTTCAGCAATATAGTTTAGCTTCAGAATGAACATTGTTTCTTGTATTTTCCAGTGTCTATCTGATTGAACTACTGTCTTCTGAGAATAATACTCAGATATGCCATTTTGTTAAAAAGAATCATAATATTGTATATATTTGGGATAATCTTTTACTGTGATTGATAAACATTCTGGATTAGGGCTGCAATTTATCTTTATTACTTACTGATTTACTATCTGTTTAATAAAAGACAGCAGTCAGGCAAGTAGTTCATGCATGACTTGCTCCCAAAGAAGTGATGGTAGCCTACATCTGGAGTTATAAATCCATTTATTTTTTAGTTAGTCACCTTGGTTCCAAAAACTATTTTTTGAAAATAATAATTAGACTTTTTCTTGAAGCATCACACAGTCTAGTGTATGCTCTTAAATGGACATATAACCAAAGTTTGGCTTCATTTGTTCAGTTCAGCACTCATCACTTCTAAAGAAACAAATCACCATTCAGATTTTTAAATGTTTTTTCTCCTCTTCATGGAGAATCCACAAGGTGAGAACAGAAAATAACTCTTTCTTTGAATGCAAAGAAATCTAGTTTCTTTGCATTGTAGGACTAGCAGATCTGGGCTGCAAAAATGTGGAGACTCTGAGATGGCAGCACATTTAAGAGTGCATTGTATCTCTTTGCTATAATTTTTTGATCATCTGAATGTTTGAATCCCAGATCACACAGTTCTATTATAGAACAGGTTCTTGTAGTCATAGAATATGGGTAACTTAAGAGATACTTCTGATGTCCTACTAGTTGGCAACATTTCAGAGAAAGGACCTGGAGGGTGTGCTCCCCTAACTGATCTCACAGGTCGGGCAGATACTGTCACGGAGAGGTAGTTCCCTACCTATTAAATTATTCCAAAATTATTGTGGAATCTGTCTCATAAATATTTTTATTTTACAGTCTTTCTGCTTTGGATAAATAAGCATTGGGACTCCAAAACAGGATTTTCTTGTTCTTTTAGATATTGGCTCTGGTGTTCGATGTTCTTCCATGCATTGTACAACGAAGACCTGTGATGAGTAGTCCACTCACTTGCTGAATGTTTTTAATGTCTGCTTCTAAGGAAAATATTTATTTTTGTTAAGGCCAAATATATTTCCCCTTATTTTAAACTATGTATAACTTGTATTTTGGTAAGGAACCTATTCTGGGTTGCAAAGCATAATTCAGCCTTCCACTCAGTGAGTGCATCATCTAGGGGAGCAGAGCTGAAACATTTGGACCCTTTTTTTATCATTTTAGGTGTTTTGAGTGGATAGACAGGTATTGAACCATTTCACCTTATTTTGCTCTTATCTGCATCTTTTTTTAAACAAAATTAAAATAGTTGGTGACTACAGCAGAGTGCTGGATTTATCATCTGGTAAGTGCATGTTTTGTTTGCCAGGCAATAATGATAATCAGTTTATGACAACTTTGATAATATGCTTCAAAATTCTAAGTGTGCCATTGGTCCAAAAGGATCAAGACCAGTTCTATACATAATAGTTTTCTCATTGGAAGTGTACTTCCTAATATCTTGTGGGGGGCTGAGCAGGAATTCAGGTATTTTAAAATGCTGAAGATTGCCACAATGTCCATAGATTTGATTTGAGTCGACCTGCACATTCTTATGCATGTCTTTTGAAAAATGGCTCTTTCAACTTTCTTCTATCCCTTTGCCATTTCAGTGTGAACTGAGAGGTGGACTTTTCATTCAACATGAGAAAATGAAAAAGCATGGGCGAGCAATGAGGTAAAGATCTGTTGTTATTTAAAGATAGAGGAAAAGTTATTTCATAGATAAAAGCATCTCCTTTCTTTCTTTTTGTCTTGTTTTGTTGTAGGAAACCATAACATGTTCAACCCAAAGCAGTCATCTACTTATTACAGCAATAGTGAACAAACTTACATACTGCGCTATGAATTTGGCAGCTTGAGTATAATGCAAGGCTATGATACTGTGCAAGTGAGTGGATTTTAACCAAATTGTGAGTCGATGATTTAACTACGTTACATTGATTAATTCATTAGAATTAGATGTTATTTATTTATAATTGTTTTAGAGGACCAATGCATAAAATAAGCATTAAAATGACCATAAATCTAAAGACAATAAACTTAATGAAAGTAAATTGGCATCATAATAAATACTACAGAAACAGTGTTCTGATTAAAATAACCTGATTATCTAATACTGAAGGCCTGACATCAGATCAAGCTTCACTACTTCCTAAAAAGAGTCAAAGAACTAATGACGTTTCCAGTGAGAGGGTGCTATTAAAAAAGATCTGATCTTGCCATGTTCATCAGCTATACTTTTTGAGCTATGGAAATGTAATAATGCTGATATGCACTGATGATGTTACCTACTGTAGTTTGGTAATGAAATATCTGCAGGAATACAACCAGGCTAAGAGAGCACCAAAGACTCCACAGTTCAACCCTGAGCTACAAATATTCTCTTCTAAATGTTACGTCAATAAGATAAAATAATTTTGAAATCTTGTAAACTTGAAGCATGGCAATCAGGCATATACTACCACTGGTGGGAATAGCTGGTATATTTGCGAAGGGTGATAGAATGCATTTGGGACAATAGCCCTTACTGAAATTCAACCACATCTTTATCCAATAATCAGGGTAGCCCTCATCAAAATCTGCAGGGGGATTAAAAGAAAGGTAATGTGACAAAGCTGTAGTAGTGTGATCAAAACCCTGCCCCTTTTGTATTTGTGACTTGCAACCAGAAGACAACATCTTGACTTTTTTATTGCTTTCCACAGGCAATGGTATCTTTATATATGGTTAACTTCAACTTTCAACAAATCACCACTGGCCTTGCTAGTATGGTGTGCTGAGAATTTTGGAGAAATTGAAATCCTTACTTGCTGCCTTTGGCAAGGAATGATTCCCAGCAGAAGACATTTATTTAACCAGTTATCTTTTATATTTAAAGATGAAGTTTGACATGTATCAGCTTTCAAGTAATTATGAATTGTTTCTGCTTGGAATTTAGTTGTGTGGCTTGGGTTTGAAAGTTAAGCAAGCTTGGGCTTGGTTAAGATGTGAATGAGAGGCTCCCAACAAATAAAGGCTAGACTGGGAAAATGAAAAAATATATATCCTGAAAGATAGTGGCAAACTATTTGCATACTGTTGCTAAGAAAATGATATGGAAGTTACCAGGAATCAAACTTAGCTTGAACAAGATTTTATGCTCACTATGTATCTTTATCATAGAATCATAGAATTATTATCTTTACAATAAAGATATGTGCATTTCAAGTGAAAGTGCAGAACTGTTATGAATTGCAAGTGAAATCCATTTTTCAGTCTTCTCAGATCCAGGATACTGCAGTCCAAAATCAGCAGTTTGGCTTGAATGTGGAGTAGATAGTATCCCTTCTACCATAGTACTGTAATTTGATGGGATTTTGGGTTTGACCAATCCTATTCCAAATATCCAAGGGTCATACACACAATTGCACCAGATGATGAGTCAAAACCAGATTTAAACCCATTTTTAACTTTTACTTTTCACGGTAAGATTAACCAAATAATATTTGTGCCATAGTGTGTGTATGTAATTAAGTTTTTCTTCCAGAACAGGTTATTTGGAATACAGCAATTTCTACTTTTACAGTATTCCATGGCTCAATCCTATTATACAAATATAATCAAGTTCAACATTCCAGCTATGAACAATATTGAAAGAGAGGGAAAAGGCCAGGATAAGAAAGGTTTAAAATTATTGTTGAGTTAAAATCACTGTTGATTTTAAAGCATATGTTAAGGGTTATTTTATTCATGGTATGACTGTATGATCAAGATCACTTATTACAAATCATGTTACTTTTTACCCTAATATAGTATAATTATAGTCTGATCTCACAACTAGAATGATGAAAAGTTGAATATTTCACAGCCTTAAAAGCATGGTTCTCAGTGGAGTTAGCGGTTGAGTGGAGAATGTCTATGTGGATGGGGGAGGCTGGGATGTGTGGCTATTCAGAATTAATGC
This sequence comes from Acrochordus granulatus, assembly GCA_032468055.1. NCBI lineage: Eukaryota > Metazoa > Chordata > Lepidosauria > Squamata > Acrochordidae > Acrochordus > Acrochordus granulatus. Next base: position 1,822 of record JANHZU010010955.1, on the reverse strand, counting down.
ACAGCAATCTGTGTTCAGTTTGCTTCATTACTATTTTTTAATTTTACCCAACAACAGTTTTTTACTTTCTGGCCACATTTTCTGGTGAAAATGATCCCATGCCTGTGTATTCTATACGAAAAAGCCTCAGTCAATAAAAACGTATAGCTAATACTGTCTCTTTTGTCCATTTCCTCCCTTTCCTATCAGCCAACCAACTTTTCAAAATTGTGGAGAACTGATATTGGGAGGCATTGACCCTCAGTTGTTCACTAGAGAAATTATCTGGGTCCCTGTGATGCAACAGGCTTACTGGTAGTTCTATATTGAAGAGGAAGTGATATTCTTTCTTCCTGCTCTATATCTGATATAGATATATCAATTAAATAATTAATTAATTCATTAAATATTTAAATGAGCTCTTGTTCCTTTATCCCTTTATAAATGATGGAAGGATGTTACATTTTGGCAGAACTGATTAATTGTTGTTTGCTGCTTCTAAATAGGTTTGTGGGGAAAAAAACGAGACAGGCCTTTTTCTGCGTAAGATACAAATTTGGAAAACAGATGGCCCATATCACCTCTTACCAACCAGCCAGTCAGCCAACTTCTCGATTGGCTAAGTGTATCTGCCATGCTTGGGTGGAGTGCAGATCACACAAAAAAAAAACTTATTATAAATATAAAAGTGGTATAAAAATCAACAAAGGTAACAGCCCAATAAGCAAGATGCAGTCAGCAGCAACAATAATAGTAACAATATACATAATAAATCATCAAAATAAATCTAAAAATAAAAACAATATCATAGTAACATTCAGTTCAAAGAGCAACATTATATTTTAAAATATTAACAAAAGTCTTAATTATTGAAAAGTGTCAATAAGTCTCTCAGTTATTCATTAAGGAAGTTTGAAACTATTCCCATTGCTGCATTCAAAGCATTAGAGTTGCAAGCTGTTTTAAATAAAAACAACTTTTCCAGCAAGAAGATACATCAGTCTGGGAGTTATTTTGTTGTTGTTCAGTCACTCAGTAGTGTCTGACTCTTTGCAACCTCATGTCATGCCTCCCTGTCCTGTACTACAACGTTATAGGCTCTATGAGTGTTGAGGATATTCTACTTTGGCTTAGATTTATGCAGAAGCATTGATAAAAACCCATTAACAAGACAATTCTAAGTATGTTTTGGTCAGAAGAAAATGCTACTGAACTTTAACAAAATACACCACTGAACAAATATGTTAAATATATTAATATACTATGAGTATGATCTACATAGAAGATACATTCACACATATATAAAGCTGTCTAATATTTGATGCTCATTTATTTTGCTTTGTATTATTTTTTACATTTGCTGGTAGCTGGCTTCCAAAGTTTCAAGCAGAGATCAAGGATTAGTGGCAATATTCATGCCTACTTGCTTCTGTGGAATAGAATGTTTAGTGGACGTGATGCTTGTAAAATATTAATCAATACTTATCGAAGATCATAACTATGGTACCAATAGTTATTCACAGCTAATCTGAAGTGAAGCAAGCATTTAAGAGTCTCATTCATTCACAGGTATAAGTAACCATTTTGAACAGTCTTTTTCAAACTGATACCTTCCATATTTGTGGACTTCAACAATCCTGAACCAGCATGGCCTTTGTAGGCTATCCAGTGGATGAAGGTTGAGTATCTAGATTAAGAATCCGCAGGCATTTATTTGTTATACAACTTTAGTCGGCTTTGTTTATTTGTGGTAATTTTTTGTAATATTCTGTGATCTTCTTATTTCTATAGATTTACTGTTGGCAACCATCGCAACAAAGTTTAAAAAAACAGGCATCTGGAC
>JANHZU010010952.1:5948-16628 GCA_032468055.1 Acrochordus granulatus | reverse complement strand
TTGGATTAAAGGTGAAACGTCTTCTACTTGAAAAATCCAATCCAGATGCCTGTTTTTTAAACTTTTGTTGCGATGCAGCTAAGTTTAATTAAACCCTATGAATAACTCTATTGGGAATGTTTATTAATAGTGATGGACACAACTTGCACCTTCCCTTACTATTGCAGAAGGGAGATAGTTGGATCTAACCAATCCTAATAAATTGTAAAGCAATTTATCCCATATATTAGCATAATTCTATTCTAAATCTCTAAAGAGGAAGCTTTTATCTTCTGAGAAATAAGCTGTTTGGAGAACTATTCAGCTGGAAGAGTCAAACACTTGGACAAACCAATGCTTTTATAATTATTAAATGTTACAGATAAAAGTGAAATAAATTGAACTGATTCACCATATAGTTCTTACATGCTATAATTTGATGAATTCTGAAAAGTCCCACGTAAGTCATAACAAACTGAGGAATAATAATGTGTTTAAATGTTTCTTGGCATAATATTTTTATCAGCAAAGGTGGTGATGCCATCACTCAAATTACATTTATCGGAAAATGACATTGAATAATTAAAATAAGTTAAAAACTTTCTAAATCCCCCCAAAAGAAAAATAAAACCTATAAGAAAAATCAAGATGCTTCATGGATTGCAGTACTGGAATAGTGTTTCTTGTGTGTCTGAGATATATTAACATAAATGGAGAGAAGAAAGTAATATGACTAATGAACTCAGTACTAATAGTGAATCCTTATGTCTTGTGCATATGGAAAGATTTTTTTTCTTGATCCTATCCTTTTTTAAAAATCTTATTTAACTGGGAAAATACACTAAACTAAAAGCAAAATGATATTGAATGAAATATTTAATTTGGCCATTTGATGAGGTAGAGGCAAATTTGCACACTTGACACTTCTCAGTGTCCTTGAGACATTACCTTCCATGGGTAAAGTCTGAGGAATTCAGTAAGTCCTACTTTGCCTATTCTTGCTCTATGTTTGAAGGTAGTTGAATGAGCCACATGTAATGCCTGTGCCAAAATGTAGACAGCATTGTAGATGCTATAGCTGTGGCCAGTCATGTCCATTTCAAAAACAGATACAGGGAGGGTCTCTATCTTCTCCTCCCCAGTGCAGATTGGTTGGCTGTCCATCATGGAGTTGGTCTTCTCATCCACAATGGAGCTTGAGAACACACATTCAAATGCCTCTTTCCAGAAAACCCTAATAAAGCCATCTTCTTCACTAAAGTTTGGTTTTCTCATCTGAAGGAATTCCCGAAACCCTATGACTTCTCTTGAATGAACTGCAAAGGACAGAGCACCATGGAGAAAGTCTAAATCTTCCCACCTCTGAAAAGGAAGAGATGTGAAATCCATCTGGGCTGTCATAATCAAGATTTTACTATTTTCTTGTAATGGCAGCTCTTCGAATTTTGACAAAGTGGGAAACATTCTCAAAGCTATCATTACTTCGATTTCACCTTGAACTAACACTGAATTGACAGTGCTCTTCATGTAAACATGGTGCATTTTCATCCCTTCCTTCACTGTATTGAAAATGTCACTGGAATAAGAAGCAAGTGGGAATCTTTCAATGAAGTCAAAGCAGATCCCACTTTGGGAAAATATAGGTATCACAGTTTGTATAAACTTCTCCCCATTGTCATTATTCACACACAGGACCCCAATCCATGTCCACTTAAAATGCTGTAGTAGCTGAAGAATTCCCTTATACTGATAGTCCATATTTGGAAACATTTGGTGATAGAAACCAGCCTGTTTGTCCTTATTGGTCACTGGAGCAGAGCCATACATCAACTGTAAAAAACACAGAAGAATTAGGAAAGAAGACCATAGGCTTTGTTTTTTTTTTACAAAAGTATATTGATATACTTTTCTTACTGTAGTGCACAAGTAAAAGTTTAAATTAATTTGGAGTTTTTCTTCCTCCAACACTTTTCAACATAACAGTTTAATGCTAGTTTTGCCAAATGCACCAATGTTTGCTTGTCTTAATCTTGTATATATATATTTGTGGCTTTCTGTGCTGTATAAACTCAGACATTTGGGTTAGTCTATTGTGTGAACTCAGAAAAGAAGCTAATTTTGTTATTAATTACTTCTGTGAATTCAACTATAACATTTGATTCATAAGACCTTTCTAAGTCCAGTTAACATGCATGAGCCTCTCCATCTACATAGTAATTTACATATAATTGAAGAAGGAACAGCTGTTAACCAGTGTATTTCATAGATTTCAAAATCAGGATGGAAGAAGCATATACCTCTTGATTTTCCTCATTATAAATATTATCCAAAGGAGTCAGATGTTGAATCAGATTGTATCCATACGTACTCTATGTACCTGAGGAAACTTGTAGATCTGCAGAATGGTGGCCACGTGAAGACATACCTCAGTGTCTGGTCCTCCAATTATTGCTACTGGATATTTCTGGATGTCACAGTTGTAATTAGGGATCAATCTGTCTTTAGAGGACAGGAGTTCCATTGAGGCATGGTACATCCATTTTGAAGTGAAATGACTGTTATAGATTTGGAAGCCCAGAGTAACATTGGATAAAATCTGAGGATTAGTATTGATCTCCTTGACAGCAAATATTAAAGCCAGGATATGTTGGTAAATCTGAGTTATGACCCTAAAGAGAGAAGTATGTCATCTGCTATAATACCTTAAAAGCATAATATATTTATTTTACCCTTTGTTTCAAGTGTAATGTGAGGAGTTGGTCAACTCTCTCTATATATGTATATATATTAAGCAATAGATCAATTTCATACTACTTATTTAAAGTAGTAACTAAACTAATCATAGGGCTTTATCAGTAAGATCTGGCAGCAATCAAATTATTCCTTTCATTCCTGCTTGTTATTTGACAATTTTTCTTGTATGATAGTATTAGGAAGGATTTATTATTTCAATGATGCCTTCACTACTGACTGGGGGATTACACGGAGCATTAATCTCTGGGGATATTTTATATGGTTGTTACTAAAGAGATCATCAATAGATTTCTTTGAAGAAATTGAATTTCTTCAATTCCATCATTTCTCTGGAAAGATTTACCTGACAAAAATGGAACATTGCTCCATATTGGATTAAAAAAGATGAACTTTGGCTCCCATCTTCCTTCATACAGTTTTGGTGTTGTGATAGAGAAACTACCATTTATATAAATTTGGCTTACAAAAATAGAGTTAAATTATTTTCAAGGTATATTATCTCTTCTCCAACATTCCTTACTTACCATTTGATGATCTCAGATAAATCAGATAAAGAGAATAAGTATACAGAAAGTGTAAGGGCCATGCATAACTCAGACTGAAAATGCTCTTTCACTTACTCATCTTCACATGTTTGGATCTGACTATGATTGAATACTTACAGAATCTCCTCAAAGAGGTCTCTAGAAGGAGGTGTCATGAAGTCCATCATCATATAAAAAAGGAAGATCTGAGAAATGATGCCAGCAATGTTGATGTCCCCTGACTGGTGTTGCTTGTGAAGAACAGGCAAAGGATCTGCAGTGCTGCATTTATTACGAGAAACATTACACTGTACTTGGGGCTGAAACATTGCCAGGAATGCTATGGACAAAGCACATAGGAGGAAGCAGTTCATTCTGGAACTCACATCACCTTTTCCATTTTTTGTTGTCCTTTTAGATACTTGGTTGGTGACCCAAAGGACGACTTGGTGTTTTATGAATTTGTTTTTGTGTGTTTATGTGTATGGAGAGGTTAGGAAGCTTTGAGAGAAAAATCGTGTGTGATCATGCACTGATTAACTATAATTGCAGATTGGAATGGTGCAGAGGTGGGTATTAACATTGTTTGATCCATTTGAGATGTCTCCTTGTCTTCTGATAATGGTTATATTAATTATTGTATTTGTGATAATCATCAACTTAGAATCCCAGGCCCTAGGGAATCTTGAAAAAGAAGGATTAATTTGTTTTTGAGTTCAAAAAAGAAAATACTGCTGACTGATAATGGGTTTTGTAATCGTTGACAGCAAGCCTCAAAACAGCAAGGATGAAAAAGAGGGAAAAAAATGCAGCATGAATGTCCAAGTTCTTTGCAACATTTGCATTTATAACAGTGAAGGGGGAATCCTTGTGAAGTCCAGAGAAAATAAATGCAATAAATGCATCAATATTTTATTTGGTCTTGGCAAGCTGGTCTGATTTGTGCCTCCCCAAGAACTGGTCCATAATATTGTTCCTTGAAACTAATGTTACCTGATATGTTTCTTTATAATTTGGCTGAATAATTTTGCAAAGTTCATACTATGATGAACTCAAGACCACAAAAACACTTCCCTTGCTCAGTAAAAACACTCTGACAAGCCTCTTTGAACCCCCTGAAGCCAGTCTGATCATTACAGTCCGCCCACTTCCTACTCGGGCTGAAGACTATCCCCTGGAATTTCCTCGCAACAGTCACCTAACAGGATTCTTCAAGGAGTTAGACTTGTAGCATTACCCCAAGAGAGTTGCTGGGCTTTATGGAAGAAGAGCAAAGCCCTTCGGGACATTCCGGAATGTACAATTACATTTTCATTATTTGGCTCAATTGCATACTTTTGTTCTCTCTTCTTGGACTTGATAGATGGATATAGATATAGATATTTGTTGTTGTTCAGTTATGCAGTCGTGTCTGACTCTTTGCTACCCCATGGACTGCCGCACGCCAGGCCTCCCTGTCCTGCTCTGTCTCCCAGAGTCCGCCTAAGTGCATGCCATTCCACAGACTATGTTATCTGACCATCTCATCCTCTGCTGCCCCCTTCTTCTTTTGCCTTCAATCTTTCCCAGCATTACAGTCTTCTCTGATGAGTCCTCTCTTCGCATTATGTGGCCATAGTACTTGAGCTTCAGTTTCAATCTCTGTCCCTCCAATGAGTAATCAGGGTTGATTTCCTGTAGGATTGACTCGTTTTATCCCCATTCTGTCCAAAGGACCCTCAAGAGTCTCCTCCAGCACCACAATTCAAAGGCATCAATTCTTCGATGCTCAGCTTTCCTTATGGTCCAGCTCTCACAGCCATACAGTACTACTGGGAAAACCATAGCCTTGACCATGCGGACTTTTGTCGGCAAGGGGATGTCTCTGCTTCTTAATATACTGTCGAGGTTAGCCATAGCTTTCCTCCCAAGGAGCAAGTGTTTTTGATTTCATGGCTGCAGTGATCTTGGATCTGCAGTGATCTTGGAGCCGAAGAATGTAAAAGATGCTACTGCTTTCATTTCGTCCCTGTCTATTTGCCAGGAAGTGATGTGACAGTTGCTATGATCTTAGTTTTTTGAATGTTGAGTTTCAAATCAGCTTTTGCAGCCTCATCAAGAAGCTCTTTAGTTCCTTTCCAATTTCTGCCATTAGAGTGGTATCATCTGCATCTCTGAGGTTGTTTATATTTCTCCTGGCAATCTTAATACCGGCTGGTGATTCATCCAGCCTGGAATTTTGCATGATGTACTCTGGATATAAGTTAAATAAGCAGGGTGACAATATGCACCCTTGTCGTATTCCTTTCCCAATTTTGAACCAATCTATTGTTCCATGTCCGGTTCTAGCTGGTGCTTCTTGACCAGCATACAAGTTTCTCAGGAGACAGATAAGGTGGTCTGATACTTCCATCTTATGAGAATTTGCCATAGTTTGTTGTGATTCAACAATCAAAGGCTTTTGTGTAGTCAATGAAGCAGAAGTACACGTTTTTCTGGAATTCCCTTGCTTTCTTTATGATCCAGTGAATGTGGCAATTTGATTTCTATTCTTCTGCCTCTTAAAAGCATCGCTTGTACATCTGGTAGTTCTCAGTTCACATAGTGCTGAAGCCTAGCTTGTCGTATTTTCAGCATCACTGTGCTAGCATGTGAAATAAGTGCAATGGTATGGTTGTTTGAACATTGTTTTGCACTGCCCTTTTTTGGGATTGGAATGTAAACTGATCTTTTCCAATCCTGTGGCCTTTGTTGAGTTTTCCAAATTTGCTGGCATAGGAGTGCAGCACTTTCACAGCATCATCTTTGAGGATTTTAAAGAATTTAGCTGGAACATCATCACCTCTGCAAACTTTGTTGTTCGTAATGTTTCCTAAGCACACTTGACTTCACACTCCAGGATATCTGGCTCTAGGTCAGCGACCACACCATTGTGGTCATCAGAGGGACATTTAGATCTTTCTTGTATAGGTCTTCTGTGTATTTTGCCATCTGTTCTTAAACTTTTCTGCTTCTGCTAGGTCCGTACCATTTTTGTCCTTCATCATGCTCATCTTTGCACAAAATGTTCCCCGGATATCTCCAATTTTCTTGAAGAGCTCTCTAGTCTTTCCCATCCTAGAGTTTTTCTCTATTTCTTTGCACTGTTCATTTAAGAAGGACTTTTTATCTCTCCTTGCTATTCTCTGGAAATCTGCCTTCAATTGGATATATCATTCCTTTTCTCCCTTGCCTTTCACTTTCCCTCTTTCCTCAGCTATTTGTAAAGCCTCATCAGACAGCCACTTTGCTTTCTTGCATTTCTGTTTGTTTGGGTTGGTTTTAGTAGATACCTCTTGAGCAATGTTACCCACTTCTGTCCATAGTTCTTCAGGCACTCATCTACCAGATCTAATCACTTAAATCTGTTCCACACCCCCACTGGATATAATTGAGATCATACCTGAATGGCTTAGTGGTTTTCCCTACATTCTTCAATTTCAGTCTATATTTTGCAATCAGAAGCTCATGATCAGAGCCACAGTCAGCTCCAGGTCTTGTTTTTACTGACCGTATAGAGCTCCTCCAGCTTTGGCAACAAAGAATAAAATCAATCTGATTTTGGTATTGACCATCTGGTGATATCCAAGTGTAGAATCCCTCGTGGGTTGTTGGAAAAGCGAATTTGTTATGATCAGCTTGTTCTCTTGAGACCATTCTGTTAGCCTTTGCCCTGCTTCAACAGCCAACCTTACCTGCTATCCTAGTTAATTTTTGACTTCCTACTTTAGCATTCCAATCCCCTATGATGAAAAGGACATCTTTTTTGGTGTGAGTTCAAGAAGGGTTTCTCGGTCATCAAAGAATCTGTCAACTTCAATCTCTTTGGCATCATTGGTTGGGGCATAGACTTGGATTACTGTGACGTTGAAAGGTTTGCCTTAGATTTGAACTGAGATCATTCTGTCATTTTGGAGATTGTATCCCAGTCCTGCTTTTCCCACTCTTTTATTGAGAATGATGGCTACTCCATTTCTTCGAAGGGATTCTTATGCACAGTAGTAGATATGGTGGTCATCTGAATGAAATTCACCCATTCCCATCCATTTCAATTCACTGATTCCCAAGATGTCTATGTTCAATCTTGCCATCTCATGTTTGACCACATCCAGCTTACCTTGAGCCACAGATCTTATATTCCAGGCTCCTGTGTAATATTATTCTTGACAGCACCGAATCTCCCTTTCACCTCCGACATGTCTACAGCTGAGCATCTTTTCAGCTTGGGCCCAGCCATTTCACTCTTTCTGGAACTACTTGTAATTCCTTCTCATTTGAGAGGCTCATCCTCTGGCATCCTATCTTTTCCTATTTTGTTGCTGTCCATGGGGTTTTCTTGGCAAGGATACCAGAATGGGTTACCATTTCCTTCTCCAATGGAGTCCTGTAGCCCATTTTTCACTTGAAGTCCAGGAACCCAAACAACGCCTAGCACAGTCCTTGTTAACCGGGGAGACGACCAAGCTGGTATGGATTTTCTGTAATTTCCTTCTCATATTTTTGATGGGAGGGAGACACTCTTTGTCTGGTTCTTCTGATGAGATAACCTTTGATGTTATAACCTTTGGCATATTTCTCATCTTCTTCAGAGCACGCAAGCCCCCCATCTACAACAAGGTGATGCCTCACTGGGGCAAGATATAGATATGTAGATACAGATAGATATAGATATTTCATGAGATTCCTGAAATATTCAAAGTTATTGTCTAGTTTTACTTATTTGGATGTAAGCCCTTTCAAATTCTTCATTTTTAATTCTCTCTTAGTAAATAAAACAATGTCATGCAACTCACATACAATGTGGGGGGAAACCAGGACTGAATCATGTGTGAAGAGGGGGATCAGCCGAGAGTGATCACGTATGGCCAAAAAAGGAGGGCTAACCTCCAGGGAGACTGTTCGAGTATTAGCCATGGTCAGACATTTTGGTGCTGAGAAGAAGACATTAATCTTGGATTTGAACAGAAAGAGTCAAAAGAAGTACATTCAACTTTACCCCTTTAATAGCTGTGTCAAGGGTTACAAGAATTTCTCCTTCTGAGGGCCAAAATATCTGACCTTGGTTTATAAGCTAATGGTCTTCCCAGGGGTTACCCTCCTTCATTTGGTCATCTATAATGACTCGAGGCTGATGTCTCTCTTCATACAGCGTTCAGTCCTGGTTTCCCCCACACAATGCTTCATTTGTGTTCAACTGACCATACCATGTTTCATAAAGTTTACTGAGATCCGAACAACTTTTCCGTTACTTTTTCTGACTTTAGAAGAAGAGGCATGTATTCCAACAGTGAAATTGTCAGAAGTTAGGGCTGGAGTGGTAAATTCAGATTGCAAATTGTATTTTAAGTTTTGCCCTTCAACCTCTGAAGCAAGTCCTTGTCCCAAAACAATTTTCAAGTTGGAGGCTCAGACTCTTTCAAATAAATTCCAATCTTCTTGGTGGAAACACTCCGTTTCACCCTAAGGTGTGAAAGACTTTTAGCTATTGCTTTGATATCAAAGAATTTTGAAGAGGACAAATCATTTCTTAGGCAATGTAAAGGTTACCTGTTTTAAAAGGTAAAAGTTAATGATTAGATCTTTTCACTTCAGCAGCATTTACCCCTCTTGCTCTATATCTCACAAATGGAGATAAAACCAAATATAAAATGCAAAAGAACACTTTTTCAGAAAATATTTAAAACATATAAAAGAGTGGCTTCCAATCTTCATTTCAGTAGTTATTCATTAGAATTCTAATCATACCTCTGTCTGTAAGATTCTATTATAATTCCCTTCTTTCTATAATTTATTCTGTCTAATACACACAACCACATGTCTAAAAATCATTTTCTTTTTTATTCAAGAAATTCATGAGGGCTTTCCCATCATTAATGAATGTCAGGAATGACTTTTCTCTCATCAAAGAGATTGGCTTGGCCATTCAGAAATTCGGTCAATGTCATCAACCATTTCTCCATGATAGATAATGTTCAATCTTTCTATCTTTGCAGGTATTATAATCTCACTGCAGTAATCCTATATTGAAATAATCATCCACAACTATTTTCTCCCTGTGTACCCATCAATCCTAAATGGGAAAGTTCTTGCTTCACATGAATATTAATCTCTAAAATCCTCTGTATCCATCGATGTATTTGAATCCAATTTTTTGTTTCTTTACGTGTCCACCAAGCAAGAACAAACGCACTTTCATGTTGTTCACATATCCAACGAATATTTGGAATGCCTTTATTTATTCTAGATAATTTCTCTGCCCTCATGTACCAACGATACATCATTTTACAAAAAAATTCTTTGAAATCATAAAATAATGTAAATTTCCACCCTTTTGTCCACATATTTCCCATTGATCCATATATGAATTGTAACCAAAATTCTGAGCCTACTTTATCATAAGTTCTTTAACCTGCTCTTCTTCAATTTTAAATTTCAAAAAAATTTATACATCAGAAATTACATGTACAGCATCAAACATAATTGCAAGTTTCCTCTGCAAAAGCTGTATTATTATGCTTCCTTTCCGACATTGCAGATGGCCTGACACTGTGTCCTGTACTATCTTGACATTATTGATCAGCTTAAGGTCAAAAGAGTTTTGTTAAATTCTCAAAAGCATTTTCTAGCACCTGCTTTTGCTATTTATTCAATTTCACTGAATCCGAAATAACAGCAATAACAAAGAAGTCCTGAAACCTGTTGCTGCTTTAACACCACGTCGGGTAATGTGATAGTTATTACGTTCAGCTTGATTTGCTATCATCAACTTCTCTTTCAGGCTTACAAGAGGCAAGACCATAAGAATACAGTTCTGTAAGTTATTGTTCCCCTTTTGGTTCATTAAGAAACAGAAGAATCTCCAGTAAGTCACTTTGAAGCCAATATACATGAAAGGCATGATGCCAATTCCAGTCCCCTTCAAGCAACAACTCACACACATGCACAAAATTTTATAAAACATGGTATTGAGTGTTTATTAAGAATTTAAAAAAAAGTTTTGAAAGGATAAGACTCGAGGCTCAGGAAAACTATAGGCTTTGAGAGAGTAAGTATGTGAACCCAATTAAGATGATTCATAGTCCTCAGATAAAAGCAAATATGAAGGTAATCAGTCCCTCCCTTGCTTGAGCAAATAGTTTATGCAGGTCTTTAGCAGACTGCATACAGTTACTAGTAATCTACTCACTGTAGGTAGAAGTCTGAATAGAGAAGTTTACTTTTTGGGTCCTGGACATTTCAATATGATCCTTCCCTAGATCGTTCAGTTTTTCCTTTGTCTTAGTTGCTGCTTGCTATTCAGTTCAGGCTTCAATATGATGATATAGCACTTAGGGAAAAAGATGCACACAAGGAGCCCCCCACTGGATGCAATGATGGAGAAGATCTCCACAGCCACCATATGTTT
>JANHZU010010951.1:5228-17683 GCA_032468055.1 Acrochordus granulatus | reverse complement strand
TATATATATCTGTCCAACTGAACACAACAAAATGCCATTGTCATGAAGTATAATTCATTATATATATAATGATATATATATATATAATGAATTCATTATATATAATTTATATATATACAATTATATATATATATATATATCTGTCCATCTGAACACAACAAAATGCCATTGTCATGAAGTATAATTCATTATATATATAATGATATATATATAATGAATTCATTATATATATAATTTATATATATATATATCTGTCCAACTGAACACAACAAAATGCCATTGTCATGAAGTATCATAACTATTTTCAAGCAGAAGATACTTTCCCCCCAAAAGTGAACAGAATAAAAACAGAACAACTCGAGCTTCTCCATAAGCTGAATTTTAAAACACGACCTTGAGGATAAGCTGTTTTACAAATCCTGAATGAATGAGTTCAAGTATTTGCCTACATTTGAAATGTACATTTTGAATTTCTGAGGCTTTATTCTCATTCTTTACTTCACTGATTTTTGCGCTGTGTCATCAACATGTTCGATCATTCACGATTATATTCTCTAATTGATCCTTGAAATTCAGTTAAACATCAAGCAATCCAATCCTAGCATGCAAATTTAAGTTAATCATGTAAATGTTTGGGTTTGGGATTATACTTTTAAACCAGGGAATTAACTGTTAACCCAGTCAAGAACTGGAGGATCAGTGAGCCCTTTTGCTTCTCTGTGACGTGATCTCCCAGATTGGATCTTACTTTCAGTGCGTGGGACGTCCTGCGTATACTTTGGATGACTCTTCTCAGAAGCCGGAGATGCCCAAAGGGTCACAGCTCCTTTTCCAGAAGAGACTTTGGTCTCCTGATCTACAGGGGAAGAAAAAAATACTGGAACTCAAAAGAAATTTAAAATCATATGTATGCTTGCGTGTTCCATTATTAACTTAAAGCAAACTGATTTATTCATGATTCTGCTTCATTTATTTCTGAATCCGAGCCTACGTTTGTGTGAATATAAGTAGATTACTGTAATACCTTTGCAGATTCGTATTCTGTTTTTCTTTCAAGATGGCTCTCCTCCCACTATCGCTCCACCCCACTCTTTCTTATCCTTATAACAATCCTACGAGACGTGCTAGACTGAGACATGCAGATAAACCAACACCAACAAGCACGCTCCTTAACTGTGTGAGGATTTGAATATGGACTCTTCGGTTTTAGTTCAAGCATTCAAAAATCAAATTTCCAAATCAAAGCAATGAAGCTGAGAAAGTGGGGAGGGGAACAGGAATGCATCCAAATTAAATATGTTCACTGCATTTTAGAACATCTAATATAAGCCAGTTAGGTTTGTATTTCTTCCCATTCTTCAACCTCTCTCTAATGAATTCCTTGAGTCGATGAACCCAATAGAGCTTCCCCATAAAAGCAGCTAACCTGCATCTTTAGTGTAGTACCTCAGCACAAATATGAATTGATCAAATACCTTTTGTGTAAGATTCAGCGTTGTGCAAAACTTTCCGAATTCAAAACACCCCATCTTGAATTCAATAATGCTGTTCTGATCCCATAAAAATGTTCTATCGAGTTTGGGACACTTCCAGAATTGTCAAAACAGGACTGGAACACTTCCCAAAATACTGGACCAACCCATTTCAAATTAATCCACCCATTATAAGCTTAAAACAAGGCATTTCAGGAAAAATTTGAAAAAATTCAAATTCAAAATCTTTTGTATATTTCTCATGCATAATCAATATCATGCATATTTAGCTTCTTTTTGCTTTTTAAGGAAACCATTTGATCAACAGAAATCTATTTCTAGATAAAAAAATCTATTTTTTTGATTTTGCTTTCTTATTGCCATGTGTCCAGAGTGCACCCTTAACGACTCAACTCTCCAACATTCCTTAGTCTAAAAGAACTATGGAACCAAGTTGCTTGGTGTAAATCTATGCAGTCCAAGACAACCCAGAGTTAGAGTCTGGATAAAAATTGATTCCATGCAGATCTTCAGTTTTATCACTTGGGATCCACCTGAAACTACCATCAATCATCAATCTCACCCAACTGATATGCACTGAACTATTATTCATGATCAAACATAATTTATTTATTGAACTTCTATGCTGCCAATCTCACGAAAGGCGACTCTTGGCGTCTTACAATAATACATTTCACATCACCATACTTCAGAATTGTGGAACTGAGGCACAAATGTTCATGGATTTTCATTATTTTAACATGCAAACCATCATAAACCACTCTGAAACTAAACATCCCATATCCCCTTTGATTCTCCATGCCTCTAGGCAGTCACTGTTTTATACTGTGCAAAAAGTAAGGGTCAAAAGAAACAGCTGGGTGGAATAGAAAAACAGACTAAGTTTAAAGGTCTTTACTAATGAAAGCAGGCCTGTTTCACCCCAAAACATCAGAGCTTCCAATTGAAAGGAAAAATTTCTGAAAAGTTGCCAGATCATCCCAGAATAGGTGGATCACTATCACTATCTTGGACCATCAGCATGGTCCAGATTTAAAAAAAAGTATCAGTAGATTCTAAGGTAAAGGTTTCCCCTGTCCAGTTGCGACCAATTCTAGGGGACAGCACTCATCTCCAATTCACAGCTGAGGGAGCCAGTGTTGTCCAAAGATGCTTCCATGATCATGTGGCCAGTGTGATTATATGCCAAGCCGCATGGAACGCTGTTACCTTTCCCACTGAATTAGGTGGTACCAATTTATCTGCTGCTAGGTTGGCAGGAGCTGAGGAATATAACAGGAGCCATCCCGCTATGCAGTGCTTGGGTCTTGAACTCAGGCTGCCAACCTTCTGGCTGACCAGACCAGTATCTTGTTAGACCACCATGCCCCCTCAGTAGATTTTACACATACCTAATTGCTAGGGAATGGGTAAGAAATAATGTAATTGTAGCAGTTTCAATATCCATTTTTCCCACTGGTTGATTTTCCCTTTTCTTACAGTCCATTGCAACCTTTCTGCCATTCTTCCCCTAGATATGAATATTTTTGTTCGGTTTTACCTGGACCTCTCTCTCTCCATCTGCCCACCATCCATCCAGGTATGTATCTATTATCTACAAGAGCTGCCCATCTCACAGCAATGACTCTTTATTCTGTACAAGCAGGAAAACTGCTCCTTCAGTAAACTGCAAACTGTATTTTTAATGTAAGGTAACAGCTAGATGACTGTGGCTGATCTTGAAAAACTAGCCAAGGTTGGACCAAGGATGTGATTGTAACTCAGAGCTGGGAAAAAGATCAGAAAAAGGTATTGGTACCACTGCCGAAAAAACTTTGTCAGAAACCATGGTTGAGTTGAAGAACACTTTGCCTGTACTAAATTTTAATTAACTTTGAGTAATTAATATTCAGCTCTTCCTTGGAGTTAAATTGTGCATATACATGCTGGGCATATAATGACACCAAAAAAGCAGCAACTACCTCATGACATTAAGTACTGGAAATACTTTGTTTTGGCTCAACACACCTTTCTCATGTTGTTTCATGCTCAGTGCTAGTCCATTCACAACATCAGCTTCTTCGTTTTCTGAAAAATTGGCAGATACGATCAGTATAATGTTCTCACAACTGGGTTACATGAGGTTAGTAATATTGCTAAACAACTGTAGCCACTGCAGAAAAAAAAGAGCAAAAATGACAAAGAAGGAGATCTGGATTACAGAATGTCACATCATTGTCATTCTAGTTCAAGATAGTAATTCTAAACTAAATTCTATGTTCCTGTTTGGTATTTATACATTCCATATAATGAATTCACTAATTGCTGGAGTTTAACATTTTTATTATGTCATTATTCATGAACAAGATACAGTGGCAATGAAAACTTGGCCAAAAAACTGGCAACAAAAAACGGTCAGAGAAAAAACAAATGAACAACAAATTGTGATCAAGTCCATCAAATGCCAAGTCCGCTGAACAAGTGGACAGAATAGATAACTTTGGTATTATAACAGTATTTCTCAAAATAATGAGGTCTTGGCACATTCTGCAAGGGGATTTGGTGACACATTTGTCTGCAAATGTAGCACTGAGCCTTATGCCAGCTGCTCAAGAGGGTGGCACAGCAGAAATGTGTCCAATCTCCAGGTGCCTTTTACCATATGCGGTAGACATATAAAGAAGTTAAAAAATATTGGTTAAATATAACTGAGGTTATGAGAAAAAATAAATGTTATGTACTAATGAAACCTGAAGCTTTTCTTTTAAGAATAAAGGATTTGAGAAACAATACGGAAAGTTGATTTTATATATGGTATCTCCAGCAAGACTATTACATGCATAACAATGGAGGAATGCTGAAATATCCACAATACAAGAATGGCAGAATTAGCAGAAAAGACAAAACTGAGTTGTTTGGTCAGAAGTACAACAATAAATCTTTTTTTAAAAGACCAGAAACCTTTTGTGGATTTTTTTTTTTTGCAGAAAATGGAAAAAATGAAATGGTGATTTCTGGATTTGTTGACAGAAGAAAGAATTGACGATGGGAAGAAGGTATCTCTTTAATGTGATATTAGAGGGAGGAGGTAGATGAGAAATTTATTTGTAAATGCTTTAAAGAACATTTGGAAGCCAGTTTTTTAATCTTTTTTCTTATCTTTTTCTGCTTTCTTCACTTCTTATCTTTTTCATTCTTACAACTTTTCTTTATATATTTTCATGTTTATCTTCCATCTTTGTAAAAATATTTAAATATAATATTAAGAAAAGAAAGAAGAAGAAAATGAATAGCACAATATTGCACCATTATTGTTCCCTAAACAGAAAGGAATGGAGTTATATCAATAATAGAATATCTATATGTTTCCATATTCCTGAACTACAGCTTTCAATTTCATGTTGATCATTTTGGTGTGAACTGCTAGAAGGTGAATTTCAGCCACATCTGAAAGGCCCTGGCTCCTCAGTTCTAATTTAAAAACATGTGTTTAAAGATGCCCCTACCTTATGTTCTGATTTTTCTTCAAACTGAATCAAGATACTGCAACTTTATGAAATATTTATTGAAGTCATCACCTTCTTAAACATCACATATTCATTCTCTGCAATTGTATGCTTGTTCATTTCCTCTTCATATCTGTTGGGAGACAAGAGAAATTGTTTCACTCATTTCATGGTTTGAAAAGGAAAGTGCAAGAAAGGATAAATAGAGGAGCCTTCCAATAATTTCATTAATTTCTTTTAAAGAGTCTGCTGCCATTAATAATTTATTATAACAAAACATCCTGCTTAAGCCATGATTTGACGCCTTCAAAAAACATTGGGTTCACCCACTTCCTTTCTTAACTACTTGAGGAAGTTAGTTGTTAATTATTTTCTGGAAGTTAAGAACCTTCTGAAAGGCAAGTTTCATTATGCCAGAAAAGTTTCCTCCTATCCTGTCCTCATCCCCTGATTTGACATAATGGGCAGAAACCACTTGAGAACCACTGGAGTATCCTATGCCATGCAGGTCTTCATAAGTGATAACCACCACATTTAATTGCTGTGTAAGTAGGTCCCCATAACGCTGTTTGATCCTGCCTATGCACTTCCCATCCATGTTCAATTGGCCCATATCAGATCAGCATGTGAGACTGAATATGTATTTAGCCTGATCAAGGATAATTTTTTTTATGCTCTTCTGTTTGTTCCTCACAAACTTTATGTCAAAAATAAATCTTGAGTTACAGTTGGCTTTTACTTAAAGGAAGGCTACCAACGTGATGAAAGCAGTTAAGGATTAAGGAGCTATTGATAAAATGGCTGAAGTAGGACTATGTCATACATCTATCCTTACAAAAACAAAAAGAAAGAAAGAAAGGAAATAACTCTTTAAGAACAAAATAAATAGAGCAAGACTGAAATATTTTTATAAGGAACCTTATAAAACCTACTTGATTCTGAAATCCTCCACAGCATCTTGCAAGTTCTTCTTTTCTGAATCTAGCTGTGGCCTCTCAGCCAAAAGATTCTCCAGCTGCCTCCTGAGATGATTGATGTGAGCCTCAAAGAAAGATTCACAACTCCAACATGTGTATTTTTGCTCCTCTAAGAGATTCCATTTGGTCTCCAGAACTTTACTCTGTTGCTCGGGGAAACAGACCTGAATGAACACAAATAATATTACGTTCTTTTGGTAATAAGAGCAGGAATAGCTTAGAAATGCCAACATAGCTATTAATGCTTGTGCCCTTTTCATTGCTTCAAATAATTTGCAAGGAATTGTTAGAAAGACCTTCAATGGCTAAATTTTATATTAATGGCCACTTTCTTGAAGTGGATAATATGGTATCAGATGATGGTAGAGAGCAGATTTGCTCAGTGGCCTTGGAATTGCCTGATAGGTATGGGAATAATTGATTGATTCTGATACAACAACAAAGTCAACTGTCATAACCCCCCACACACTTTTAACTCTTTATATAGCATAGTGTTTACAAGCATACAAATTAGATTTAGATGAAATTTATTAGATTTACCTCCAATTTTTGATATAGGAGCACAAGTTGGTGTACATAGAGCTCCCTTCCCTTCCCTCCCCTAACAGCAGTCTTGAGTGTAGATTGGATCTTCCTGGTCCTATTTCAACATCTTAGCCATCATGTCATGCTGGCTTTCAGATAGCGTTAATACATTCAACATCATGCAAAGCTACCTATCCTTCCATCACAGTTTATGTATTCCTGATTTATTCTTAATTAAATTTGTGTCACTCATCCCTCATCTTACTAAATCAGATGATCAAGATTTTATCAGAAGATCATCGGTCAAATGTAAAGAATCACATAATAGCAGAGCTTTTGAACTTATGTGGGGGATTCATTTAACATGGATATATTCTCAAATGTCATAGCAGATGGCAAAAGCGTACTAATAATGGCTGATGTTGGAAACAGTTACATCAAGTCAGACAAGTTAATATTTGGGTAGAAAATCACCCAAGAATCCCAAGATTGAAGACTTCCTAGAACAAGGCAATGAGAAGTTACTTCTCTATTGTGCCAAGAAAACTGCACAGAGCATCCAAGTACTTTCCAGAAATCAAGCTTGATTTGAGGGAAATGTTACCTTTTACTTCCAGGTGAAGGACAGACTGGATTTCAGCCTTTGTTAGAAGGTGGAATCATAGAATAGTTGAATTAAATAAATCTTAGAGATTAACTAATTTTCTTGCATTATATGTAAACTGCATTACAAGAGTTTACCGCATCTCCAAATACCAAAATGTTAAGACATATATTTTAACTGCCATTATTTATAGGGGTAGTTTTCTATTTATTTATTAGTGTTCTTATTTTCCTGTTAATGACATTTTTAAAAAAAATCCTCTAGTTTACAGCTATGCACACTTCTCACTTATCCCTAAAAATCAAACTTCCACACTTGATCTTAGCCAAAAAGCTATATGGTTACACATATTTGCCCCGTAGGTCTGACATCTCAGATTCTTACTGATAATTTTGTTTCATCTTAACTCAAAGCAATAGGCAAAACATTAGGACTCCTTGGATTCCATTAATTCAACTCTTCACACTTGGGTATGAGTGTGCAATAACAGTGGATTAAGGATATTAAGATTCCATTTTCAGCTACATGAAATAATAGCTGAAAATGCACTAAAAGTCTTAGAAGAAAATGCTTTTTCAGCCATTATTACTGGATGAAAAGTAAGAGACAGACAGCAGAATGAGATGATCTAATATTCTTGGACCTCACAGGTGATCCATTTCTCCTAAAAATGCAATACTTTCTCCTCTTTTATCTTGTCTAGAGCTGGGCTTGGCCACGGAAGATCACAGGTTACTGGGATGAATTAATCAATTTGGTATGCTTGGCAGATTAAAGCCACCACTTCTATTTCATTCATCACTGCATGTATCTCACATAAAATCTCAGCATCTGCAGACCTTTAAAATTAACTTTCTATAAATCAAGAAGCAATTTCTTCTTTTCTGAACATGATGAGCATGGAGTCACCATGTGAGATAACTAAAAAGTGCTGAGGCAACTCCTTTGAGATTGAAGTCCAACAATGCACATTAATTTTGTCAATCCTTTTGTGTTTCTTCTTCAGTGGCAACACTCATTGTGAAGCAAAGAGATAAATGTGGGAACATTTGTGCTCAGGTTTATAATTAAGTAGCATGGCAAAGGTCCATATTGTTTAAAAGCCAAGATATGAGGAAAATTCATAGAAAGCTCCTTTGTTTTCTTTGGAATTTCCCCTGGCTAAGTCAACTCAATGAGAAGACTCACACAACTGTTAGGTATTCATCAACACCTAACACCGTCTCCCTTCTGGTACACCATCTGTAATAAATCCCTGCCTTTGCTTTTTTCTCCTCCACTCTTACATATGAATTTATTTTGTCTTCTAGTCTCACACTCTTTCTAGTTTTGTCTACATGTCAAAAATAAAATCTTACTAGTGGTTGTCTGAATCTAATCTAGATGTTTAAATAACTAGCACAGAAAAATGTAAGATACAATTTATTACTCCCTGGATTAGTCTTTATATTCCCAAAAGGCTGTAGAGAACTCTTTGAAAAATATTATTACAATTTACATCCTACCCTGGAGGGCTAATACCATTATTACGTTGTGAGAAAATCTTTTCTACCTTATTCTTCAGTATTTTAACTTTTGATTTAACACAGTAGTTTGATCTGATATGGGCAAAGACATGTGATTATCACTATAGTTATCATCCATCTGTCAGATTCAACTACTATTTTATAACCTAAATACTTCCATTTTTACAGTAGAATTGCTATATACAATTCACTTACTAAAGTTCTCTTACTATTCTATTACAGTAATTTTTCTCATATTCCTTCTGTCATGCAAGGAATCCATCCTTTTAGGAAAAGAACATAATAGCACTACCACTGCAGATGCAGATGATTTATTTTGTTAATAAATTGATATAGCACATTTCATGACTCTTGGTGCTTTACAACTATAAAATGAAGCAAATAAAGCCTCCATAATAAATTAAAATTCAAATTAAATTAAAATCACATAACGTAACACTACACAATTCATTCCCAAATCCTTCAGAATAACTTGCTTTTAAGTAGCTACTGGAAGGCCAGACTCATCTCCAGAGTCCATTGGAGTTGGTGGCTAATAAATTCAAACCAACCAATCAATCAATCACCAGGAATGCCATTTCACAGGTCTAAGGCCATCATAGAGAAACAAGGCCCATAGGCCTTGCCACCCCACTCACTTCACACAAATGGGACACTGCCAGTAGTTTTTTTCCCTTGGGAGACATACTTCATATAGGTCAAATCTTGTCGGAAGAAGAAGCCCTGAATGTGCTCAGGTGCTGTGCTAGGTGCCATGCCATATTGAACTTTAAAAAAGCTTGTTAAGTTGTTCTTGGTAACTTATGGGCAACCAGCACAAGACCTGGAAAATTGATGTCCCATTATCAAAAAGCCAAATGCTTGACAATATGGAGGCTGCCAGCTGTAGTTGTGAATCATCCTAGCTCTTCATACTTTTACAAAGGTCTAGTACTTATGAATGCAGTTGCCTGTCAAATCATGTACTTTCTAGTGACACTATTTTATCATTCTATTCATTTTTTCAATTTTAATTTAATCTTAAAATTTCTTATTTTATATTAAAATGCTTTCTCTGTTCTACAAAATATTCCAATAGTCTGGTCCTTTCTGTTATTTGATGGGGGAAATTTTACTTTTCTACTAATTTAGAATTGCCTCAACAGTAGGCAGTTTTCAGGCCATGGAAATCTATTAGTTAAAACAAAGATTTCCTGGAAATCCTAATTCAGAAAATGGCAGCAGTGACCTTTCTTGCAAAAGAAGCCCTGCCTTATCTACCAGTCCTTATAAAAATGGCTGTGGGAGCCACTTGCTGCATTCAAATGATTTTTCTTTCACTCTTCGTCCCACATGGAACCCCATCAAATTCTCCAGAACTCTAGGGTTCCACAGAAAAAGTTTGAAAATCTCAGCCCTGCACTACTTTCTGATATGTACTGTACTTTTCTTTTAAATCCAGATTGTAAAACATCATATGAATGTGTTTGAATAGATAGTGCAAATTAAGTTATTGGTTAAATAATATTAATTAAATAAGAGGATGCATTAACATTGTCTGACTATATTAATTGTTCTGTCTCATACTTTGAATCTTGCAACAGCAAGCTTCTAGACAAGATCCTGGGAATGATTCAGTTGGTCTCAGTTGGACATTCGACATGTTGCAAACTGGAAACAGAATGTAAGCTGAAACCTGTCTTGGTTTTTCCTTCAAAGAGGGTTTCTGGTTTTCCATCTCATTCTCAGAGTCTTTCAGATTTTCTTGAGATTTGTGTGTATGGATGGATGCGCACACTCTTTTGGACTTATTTTATAATTCTGATTTTATTTAAATCTCCAGGATTCTGTTTCACAAGACAGATGCTGCCACTGAAAAGGCATGACTCCATGGCCAACAAGATGGCATTGTTTGATCGAAGAGAACTGGAATATGTCCCCTCTACTAGATCTGGTGGGATGAACAGAAACAAAGGAAGAAAGGTGTCCTGTGAATGGAGGATATAATATATTTTTATTGTATTGTAAAATTCTTATCAACCTCAAACAGACAGACTGCAGTCAGAGAAAGAAATTACAAAATATAGGATGTTCACAACATCCTTTGCACCCTATCTATCAGAATTTCTTTGCTGAGAGAGAAATAAAAACACTCAGAGTCACTTTGCAGAATGAGATGGGCTGCATACAAACAAACAAACAAATATATAAATAAATGTTTTATCATGTTGAAGGAGAATTTTCAAAG
The DNA here is from genome assembly GCA_032468055.1 of Acrochordus granulatus. NCBI lineage: Eukaryota > Metazoa > Chordata > Lepidosauria > Squamata > Acrochordidae > Acrochordus > Acrochordus granulatus. The sequence goes on along the minus strand of JANHZU010010951.1, from coordinate 6,846 downwards.
TAACTCAACTTTGAAAATATTTATTTCTACCTTAAAAATAAAAACATCAGGGGCCTGGGCTTCAAATTTAATTTGACCAGCATCGTTCTTTGAAGAAGCCTTAAAGAAGGACCATTTCAGTCTTCAAATCAAGCCTAAAGGTGAACTGAAATGGATACAGCTTAATGTGATGCTGAGAAAACATCACATATTCAAGCTTCTTTCCCAATAATGTAATATTAGAGACTGGACAGAAATTATCCATTATTCTGGCCTAATTCAAAATTGAGGGGGCTATTCCTTCCCTCAATGAGATTTTTACCATTTCCATTAACTGGTCAGTCTACTTTTGGTTATTCTTATTACTGAGGATGTACAATAGTTGACACTGCAGAGGTGGCCTGTCCACACCCATGGAAATGGATTCCATTTATACTGCTCTCTCTTTCTCTATTATTTTATTTTCAAAATGTTTTTTTTTTGGCTGACTCTGAATGGATGTGTTGCTGACAGAGAAGTCAGCTTTTCTGCTGGACCATGAAGCTGCAGTCAGATGAGGTCATGTGATCGTCATTTCTAATACTCATTGCAGCTTCCCACAAGGAAAATCAAAGGGGGAAACCTGCAGGAAGTTGGAAGTTGTTCTTGCTTCCATCACTTTTTTGCCCACCCATGGACATTCTGTTTCTCAATTTAGGTGAGAAAATATCTCTGAAAGAATGACCCAATGGGTCATCACAGGCTGTCTAGTTAGTGAATAAATGAAGAGTATTTTAGTTCATCTGGTTCTATTTGTATTTAATTTTTGTCCTGAGCAGCTCTTTACTTCTACTTCTGATAATAGTAATAAGTTTCTTCACCAGACATGTTCCTCATGGCTTCCCTATAGTAGTTCTTAAAGAACTAACTTAACTCTACATCTAGAAACTCATTAGAATGAGGTACACCATAGCGTCTTTTCTGATGAACTGAAACAATATAGGATGGATGGCTCCACCATCAGATCGATTCACATTGGCTGAACCATCATGGTCCTTCATGGCTCTATGTCTACATGGAGGAAGGTACGTTGTGAGATACCTCAGAGTTCTGTTCTGGGCCCAGTACTCTTTAACGTCATAAATAACATAGATGAGGGAATAGAAAAGGTATACAGGAAATTTGCACATGACACAAGCTGAGCTGGGCAATTGCTAACATCCCAGAAGTCAGGCTCAAGAGTCAAAAGCATGTTTATTGGACTCTCACCAATAAAATGTTGTTAACTGATGAGAAATGCACTTAGGTAGGCAAAACAAAATACATAGGAACAAGACACCTGGCTGAGCAGTACTACTTGCAAGAAGGATCTGGGAAGTCTTGATAGACCACAGATTAAATATGAGCCAGTAATGTGCTGCAGATATCAAAAGAGACAATGCAGATTTATATTTATAGATAGATCTCACCGATAAAAATATGAGAAGTAAATTACAGAATTCATACTGGCTCGGTCGTTGCCCGGGTTAACAAGGACCGCACTAGATGTTATTGGGGAACCTGGACATCTAGTGGAAAATGAACTACAGGACTCCACTGGAGAAGGAAATGGCAACCCACTCCAGTATCCCTGCCAAGAAAACCCCATGGACAGCAACAA
>JANHZU010010950.1:0-14245 GCA_032468055.1 Acrochordus granulatus | reverse complement strand
TGGTGCTGGAGAAGACTCTTGAGGGTCCCTTGGACGGCAAGGAGATCAAACCAGTCAATCCTACAGCAAATCAGACCCTATTGGTCTTTGGAGGGACAGATATTGAAGTTGAAGCTCAAGTACTTTGGCCACATAATGCCCAGGGAGGACTAGAAAAGATTGTGATGCTGGGAAGGATTGAAGGGAAGAGGAGAAGGAGACGACAGAGGATGGGATGAATAGATAGCATAGTCAGTGTGATGGGTGTGAGCTTGGACGACTCCGGGAAGCAGTACAAGACAGAGGGGCCTGGCGTAATGCAGTCCATGGGGTTGCAAAGAGTCGGACACGACTGCGCGACTGAACAACAACAATAGCAGGCATGTCAGTTGAAATTGTTTTGTATTTGTTATTTTCTGATATGACTTAAGATTACAGAAATTTCTAGAACAACAATTTCAGATTTCTTATTTGTTTTCATGTACAATGAAATACAAATACATCATATTAAATAGGTGACATTATTTAACACAGTATTTAACAGAAGAGAAAGCATAATTGTGTATATGGTTATATTTTGCTTTTCTTGTATTTTGCATGAATTACATAAACAGATGTACTCATCTGAAGAAATAATTTCAGTGCTTTTCATCTTGTATCTTGTCCATTGCCAAGATAGCAAAGTGGAAGTGTCTTTATCTACTCTTTAACTACCAGAATGTTAAGGGTTATTAATCACTTTCAGATTCAGATTCTTTGTTGTCCAAGCAAGGTTAGACAGGCAAGAAATTTGATTCCAGTACAGCAGCTCTGAACATGCTGCAAGACAGCAGAATATAAAATAGCAGTACATAATATAACATAATAAATAAACAAAATTATGTATTAAACAGCAAATTGTACATTCAAATTGTGCCAATAGAAGAAAAATATAGTAAAGTGTATAATTAGAACCACAATCTATTGATAAGTATGGATACACCTTAGACAGTACTTCTGGGTTAATTTAGAATTCTTTGTATTTTGTGTCCTGTCGTATAGCATAAGTCAGGTATTCAGCTGAATGATGGCACAAAAGAAAAAAAACTATCCCTGGGTCTAGGTTGTTTGGTATGCAATACGCTACAACACCATCCAGAGGGAAAAGGTTCAAACAATTTATGTCCAGGGTGAGGGGGATCTGCTGGTATCTTCTCTGCCCTTTTCTTGATCCTCTCAATACACAGGTCCTCCATGGAGGGCAGGCTAGCTGCAATTATTCTTTCTGCATCCCTGACTGTTTGTTGGAATCTGTACTTGTCCTGCATGATTGCTGCACTGAGCCAGACAGTTATAGACATTGAGACAGGTTCAAGTTATTGAGCTGACACAGGAAGTACATCCTCTGTTGTGCCTTCTTAATAATGATGTAAATGTTAGCTGTTCTTTACAAGTGTTGGGAGATTATAGAGCAGTGTTGCTGATACCGTGTTGCTGAGTATGGTAAGAGAGGTTGGAATAGGAGGACTCTTCCTAAAATCCACTAAATATTCATGTTGAAGTTGTTTCAACCATAGGTCTAGCTGTTCAACCTCTCCCATCTGTATGCAGACTTATAACCATCTTTAATGAATCCAATAACTGTTGTGTTAACTTCAGCATTTTGACAGAGGGGTTTCACAAGGTACAGTCATTGGTTTAGAGGAAAAGAGTAGCAGAAAGACACACAGCCCTGAGAAGTTCCAGTACTGACTGTTCAAGTACAGATGTCATTTTATCTAGCTTCACCCGTTGCTTCCTGTCTGTCAAGAAGCTGGTTATCCACTTCCAGACATGTGCAGGCACATTAAACTGGGTCTGTTTGTAGTGAAGAATGGCTGGAATAATAATGCTGAGCTGAAATCCACAAAAAGGACCCGGGCATAGGTTCCTGGCTAGTCAAGATGTTGCAGGATATAATGAATTTCTTATTGACAGCATCATTTCCTGACCCATTTGCTTGATAAGAAAACTGCAGAAGGTCCAACAACAGATCTGTGATGACTTTCAGGTGGGCCAGCAAGAGTTTCTCAAATGTCTTTATGACTATTGATGTCATGCAAGAGGACTGTAATCATTCAGTTTTCTTTGGAACTGAAATGAAGGTAGAATGTTTGAAGCAAGAAGGGATGTAGCATAGCTCCAGTTATCTGTTTAAAATCTATATTTAGATAGGGGCCAATTTTGCAGCACAAGTTTTCAGGCACGAAGGGGTTACACCATATGAAGCCAAGTGCTTCTCTAATTTTTTTTGTTTTGTTTTGAAGGAGACTATATATCTTTTTCCAGAATCATCAGAGGTGAGGTGCCAGGAGTGGGTGAGGTCCCAGGAGGAGGAATGGATGTGATTGTAGAAGAATCTGACTGAGGTGGAGTTGTTAGCTAATAATGGCTGTTTCTCAAACTTGCAGTACAACACATTCAGGTTGTCTGCTAATTGATGGCTTTCCTCAACAGAGAGTGATGAACTCCTCTAGCCAATAATGTTCTGCAGTAATGATCCTACTTCTCCACACAAAAGCAGGATTATTAGCTGAAAATTGATTTATCATCTTTTCAGAATGGCCCCTTTTTGCTAATCTGATAGCTTTAGTGAGTATATTTCTGGCCTGATTATACAGGATCCTATCCCCTTTCTTATCAGCTTCTTCTTTGTTGAAGTGAAACTATTTGAGTTTCACTGTAAACCAGGGGGGTTTTTTGTACAAAGTTCTGGTTGGCACACACTTACCTGTCATTGCAAAAACTGATGTATGACATCACAGTATCAGTAAATTCATCCAAGTATACTGAAGCAGCTTTAAAGACAGACCAATCTGTGAAATCAAAGCAGGCCTGCAGCTTATTTTTTCCTCCTCAGATAATCTCTTCACTGTTTTGACTACAGGCTTTGAAGTTTTAATTTTCTGCCTGTAGGTGGGAATCAGGTATACCATGCAGTGATCAGAGATGCTGATGGATGGTAAGGGAATAGAGCAATAAGTACCTTTTATTGTAGTGTAGCAATAAAACAGTGTATTCTTGTCTCTCGTGGGGCAGCTGACATGCTCTCTATTTCTAGGCACTTCATGGATAAGATTTGCTGTTAAAATCTCCGAAGATAATAAATAGAGTCTGGATATTTTGTTCTGTGTGAATAATAAGGTCAGCTAGATTCTGCTGTACCCCACTAATAGAAGCCTATGGAAGAATATAGACTCCAACCAGAATGAAGGAACCAAACTCCCATGGAGAATAATATAGTTTACAGTTAATGAATAATATTTTTAAGTCCATATTGCAAATTTTATTTAGTACTGTAATATCTTTGCACCATTGTTTCTTGATATAAAAACAGATGTCCTCCCTTTTTTCCCCCCAGATGTCTCTGTCACTCCATCTGCTCTGGAAATCTAAAACTCTGGAATCTGTGTTGCTATAATCAAAAGAGGCTTGCTGAGCCAAGTTTTTGTGAAGTATGGATGGATGGATGGGAGTGATGCACGAAATCCTCTCTTTCTCAGCTTAATTAGTGCACTTCCTTGTTTCCTTTTCCTCTTCCTTTGGCACACTTCCCCTTCCTCTTTTTTTCCTCTGGCTGCTACAAAGCATTGCTGCTCCCCTGGATAACTCTTCACCAATTCTTCAAAACAGGATAAACAGAAATAAAAACACTCTTAGGAAGTTGTCTAATGTCCATGAATTTTCTCTGGTGTATGTAATCCACAAGGAATTACAGACAACTGTAGAATTGTGACAGAGAAAACAAAGAAACAAAACAAAGACAAGTGCTCACTTCACTGATGTTGCTGTCTGCATTGCCATCTTGAGGTAATGTCACTTTGCATTCAAGCTTGACATATAGTAACAATTGTGTTAGTAAATTTGGATGGAATCCTACTCTATTTTAAGCTATTTCAAATTGATATACCAAAGTATAAAAATTGAACAAAACTTGCTTGTTTATTATAATGCTTTTTGCAACAGATAAGCAATGCAAAGAAGTACCAGGTACGACACAATTATAATATCCATTATTTTATTATCTATATTGCAAAAAGATAGACCATAGTGTTGTTTTTTTAATGGTGGCTATCAATAAAAATTAGCATTAGGGCTCTTTGAGGCTGATGTTACTTACTTGAGGGATTAGTATAAAGGGAACTAGGGAATATCTAATATAAATTGATGATGTTTTTGCTATGTATCTAATTAAAGTCATAAAGAGAGTTGGAATTTATGTCAAGGGTAAATAACAAAGTGGTATAATACTTGGACAGCTCATTAAAATCTAAAGGTGAAGGATTCTGTTCAAAAAGCCATTACATAATTGTCTGAATTGTTTTCTGTAGCAACTTCTGTAAGTGGTAAGAAAATAGAACACAAATGAAGTATGTATTTACCATGTCTCTCAAATAAGAGTTTAATATTCTGCAAGTTGTGAGCATGACATATTACAGGCTATTCCAATTTAACAAAGTGCAAGTGGCAGAAAATAGGAAGCAGAAGTGCAATAAAAGAATTAGACCAGCTAGCATAATTGGCCAAAATGCTGTTTGGCAGACCTACTGTTCAGGATCTAAACCTAGTTTTATTTTGAATTATGTTAGCATTTGAAATAAAATTATATCTTGTAAATGTTTAATATGGTTAAACTATTTTGGCATGTCACTGTGAAATTTTTACCAGCTATATTCAATATGGTATTTGTAATATTTATGGTCAGCACAGCAGCAGTGTAGCTGCCTCTGGCTTTACTTTATTATGGGAAAGTCACCATGTGGGTCCAGTGGCTGGGGCAGATGAGCATCCCCAAGATATTAATAGTGGACATACATGTGTGAAGTAGTACTTTGATCTGCCCTTACTGCCCAGGCTTTTCTTGGAGCACAGCATGGAGGAGAAGGTGATGGAGGAGGAGGAGGGCAATTCCAGCATCTCTTTTGTATCCTGATGATTCTCTAGATGATGCCTACAGAAGGCTTCCTCAGTGAAATGAGCTCTTGCACTTTGCTGCAATTCTACAATTATGTGTAATTATTTGCGGATTCCATATTCCAGGAAAAAAACTCTGAGATATTGGAAGACACACTTCACTGTTGAATATCTAACTTCATTTATTGTTCTGCTATTAATTCACTTACTGTTGTCTTGCAAATATGCTGAGAACTGCTATTAATTCACTTACTGTTGTCTTACAAATATGCTGAGAATTCCTTACATATCTAACCATGCCTGGCCAATAAAGTATCTGTATACACACACACACACATGTACTCCCAGGGTTAACTTTAGTCATTATATAGTAATAAACAGCAAGGATTCTGGCTGACAGGGTTATGGAGCCATGAATTTAGAGTTGTTTTTGACTCCCAGGCCTAACAAAGGTAGGTTGAAGTCTCCCAGGACCATAAGCCTGTGGAATTCCACTGCTAATGCAATACAGAGTCAAGGAGTTTGGGCAAATATGTTGCTACACTATAAGGAGGAAGACAAGTGAGCAATAATTCCACATGATCCCTAAAGCCCAACTTGACAAAGAGTCTTACATCTAATTATATCTGGGAAACATCCCGAAAAGGCTGTGAGAAATTCCTAGATAACAATGGCTATTGTCCCAGAATAATGGTGGGGCCACATTTGAAAAATGATATTTAACTTTTATTTAAAAAATAACTTTTAACTGTAATATATAATAATCACAAATATATTCAGATAAAGCTTATATTATACTTGCCCATGTTCTTTGTACATCAGAAGTTATAGTTACAGAAGTTTAAGCTAGGATTAATATTTCTATACATCATATTTCTCATTCAGTAGAACACTCTACAAATTTTGTTTCTACAGAAAAATAATTTTACATTAATGAGGGTAAAAAGCATATAAGATAAACATCTCTTGATCCACCTGCCTGGATAATTTTTGTTCAGTTTCTCACTCCTTCATTTTTTGGGACAGTGGTAGAAAAGGTGATTGTGGTGTAGCTTCAGAGGGTCTTGGATGAAATGGATTACCTGGGCCCTTCCAATCAGGTTTCAGGCTCAGTTATGGGACAGATTGGTTGCACTTGTTGATGATCTCTGGTGAGACCAGGATAAGGTAGTGCATTCATCGTTGCTTTCCTTGATCTCTCAATGGCTTTTTTATCATTGACTATGGTATTCTTTTGGGCTGGCTACAGGATTGTGTTGGGCAACATAATCCTGTGCTGGTTTGGCTCCTTTCCCCAAGGTCAGTCCAAATTAGTGTTAATAGGAAGTGAGAGGTGCAGTCCATAACCATACCTTTATCACAGGTCTCAGTACTGTATTTTTAACATCTACATGAAGCCACTGGATAAGACCATCACCCACTATGGAATGAGCTTCCATCAGTATGCTGATGATATTCAACATCTCCATCCCTGGTGACCAAGTGATGTTGTTGCTGTCCTCTTGTGGACCTAGAGATTGTGGGGGAATGGATAGGGATAACAATTCTTGGCTGAACCCTGGTAAGACCAAATGGCTTTGGGTTTGTGGAGCTTTGGGATCCAAGACTTTAATATCTTTAATTCTAGATGTGCTGGAATTGCCCCAGACAGACTGTGTATACAACTTGGGGGTTCTCCTATACTTTTGATTCCTACTTGAAGAGCAGGTGACAGTCATGGCTAGGAGAGCCTTTGCCAGCTTTTTGTTGTGTGCTACTTGCACTCTTTCCAGGACAGAGTCTCTGTGCTCAGTCAGTCAGACTCTGGTCATCTAACTTTTGGATTATTGCAATGTGCACTACATTGGACTGCCCTTGAATATTCAGAAGCTACAGCTGGCACAGACAGTTCTTGGGTCCTTAGGGTCATGCAAGCTGCATTTGTTGCCACTTTGCTTCCCAATCCAATTTAAAGCTCTTTATGACATGGGTCCAATTTAAAGCTCTTTATGACATGGGTCCAGGATATCTGAACAACTGTTTTACCCCAATGGGATTGGCCCATCCCACATACAGAAGTGGTCAAGGAATACCAGCTGGTGGGGTCTAGATGAAAGTCTTTTCTGCTATGGCTCCCTCCCTGTAGAACATTGTGCCCTAAAGGTGAAATCTGCACCCATCTTTTTGGCTTTCTGAAAGGGCCTAAAAATCTGGATCTGACAATTGACCTAGGCAACAATGAGGGTGTGTCATATTGGTTATGGTTAATGGACTGAAAGAAAATTCTACTCCATCCCATGAGTACTTTGCTCCCTTCTTTTCCATCTTTGTTGATTTTAATGTCAATTTTAATGATAATATTATTATTTTAATATTCAATGTATTATCTTTTTGCTTTTACTAGGTGATATGGGTGGCATATAAATTTAATTAATAATAAATAAAAGTGATTATTAATTGTTCGTATCTGGAAAGTTTTAGCTGTTACACAAACGTATTGCAGATACATAGGCTTGTTTTCTCATTATTTACTTCTTATGGAATCTCACATTTGGCTATAGTTTTTATTTTAGATTGTCTTCCTCCTCCTTCATTTCTAGGATTTATTTGTTTTTAATTAAGAGCATAATGAAGAAATACACTTTAATAAAGAAAATACCATAACTTCTACATTATACTAAATGGTCTGTGCCATAAACTATAACCGTTTCTTATCACATGCTAGTAAGAAATTATCACATTCACTTTATCATAAATCATCACATTTATAAAATATATCTTACAAGCAATACAGTCACTCAGCTTCAAGTTATCTAATTTATTGTTTGAATGTGGCTTGGCAATTAAGCGAATACAGTTATAAACCAATAGTCTATAATTCTATTAATTTATCACCATCCCTCTTATTTGCCTGATCTTCCACAAAGTGACTTCTTTCTTTTCCCTGAAATGAAGAAGCCACTGTAAGGTCAGTGATTTGATGAAACAGATGATGTCATACTGGAAGTGGAACAGTGGTTCTCAAGGCAATCACGTGACTTCTATAAGATGGGTTGTAGAAGGTCAAGAAACACTGGCAAAAACATGTAACTCTGCAGGATGACTATGTGGAGACAATTTAAGTACAAGATACCAAATTTAACTTGGTATCTCATTCTGTTCATTGTGATAATTAAAACTTTATGATTCCCCTCATAGATGATGGTTCTGTACAGGACAGATTACAGGTACCATATCAGTTATCAATCATAATGTGTTAAAAATTCATTATGTTTGTACAGACATGGGATACCCTGAAGCCTGTTGATATTTTTAAATTCAGCCATCTCATACTCAATTCTGCTGGACAATATTTTTCTTCCAAAATTGCTACTTTAAGTTCTGTAATAGTATATCCTGAAATGTTAACATGGTTTGCCATTAAACTACCTTATTTTGAGACTTGATATCAAATTCACATCCATTAATTCTTTTGCATAAAGTGGACTGTTTGCCCTATGTAGTATCCAGACGGGCTATGTTGGAAGATAATAACATATATCACATTTGAGGAAAAATAAGTAAATACGCTTCTGGTTTTGTTTTTAAGTTTATTGGTCATATAATGCAAAGCAGATAATTGATTTGATACAAGGTCTGGTTCCCATGTTAATATCACTGTCATGTTGTTTCTTGTTGTTTATGGGAATCTGCTTGAGATTGGGTAGTTATCTGTATGCAATATGGGCCTTCTACCAAATGCCTGAAAAAATATGTCATAGACTTTATCTTAATAATGTGTTTGAGCAGCTTGAGCTGTGAGCTGTAGGTACCAAGCAGTGGTATTCTGTTATTCTATTTTTGTGATATGGTTTTTAATAGGCCTTCCCTAAGAATCAGTCTGATTGTATTGATTTGTGTATTGATCTTTCTGAGTTTGTAAATCGGTATCCTGGATGCCTGTATCAACTGATACAGAGAACAAAAGAAATATAGAAAAGTCAATAATCTAGCAATATTACAATGAATGAAAATGGAAAAAAAAAACCTACATTTTTTTTATAACTCTAGGTAACTACAGTTCATAGATTGGTGTCTTTCTGAATGCATTATAGCAATGTGTGGAACTCCACCCACTTCATAACATCACATTCATTTAACAGTTCTTCCAAAACAGTATGTAATCAGCATGAGATGCAAGCAGCTATTTTCACTGCACGTAGAATTTATAACATGAGGCCTAAATAATTAAAGTAATGCACTTGGGTGTATTAACATGTGAACCAACACATGGAGGAAGATTTTTTACACACAATCAAATCCAGTAAAAATATGCTACTATCATACATTTCCAATATCCTCATCCTAGAAAATTTATATTAGTTACCTGACATATATAACTGGCATCATTGGTGAGACTTACTGCTTTAGATTTAGAATATGTAATGATATAGCAGTGCTGGATAATTTATTTTTGTTGCATCCACATTTTTAAACAAATTGATGTAATTCACATTTCCCAAATATTAAAAGAGTGTTACTTGTTATAATTTGGGATGAAAGAGATAATTTCAGTAAAAAAAGGCATAGTAGTATGAGTAGAGAAATAAATAATGAACAAGGATGGATGGATGGATGGATGGATGGATGGACGGACATACAGATAATAGATAAGAGTTGCCTGCAAAATTCATAAATCTGGGAAAGTTTCATCTGTCATGGACTATATAGGATTAATTTATGCAAACTGAAACAGACACAGATTTAGACTGACCCATGCCTCCTTATGTATTATTAATACATAATAAGGTCATGTATGAGATGCTGCAATTTACAGAGAAGCTGAGACTTACTTCAGTTATGTTTGTATTAATTTGAGATTTCTGTAAAATTGTATAAATAGATATTTTTTCATTTAGGGATGCTATTTACCTTTATTTTATGTTAAATAAAACTTATTTAATGCTTTCTACTTACTTGTTTGATACATAGTCCCTTGTTTAACATTCTTCTCACTATCTACAACTCCCATTCACATCAATAAAAAGTCTTGTCCTTCTGTAGTTTAAAAGTCTCTGCTTCAGTAGTAAATTTAATGAGTTCCTTAATGTCCTTCAAAGGAAAAAAAGCAGCAAAAAGAAATGATGAACATGCCATTGATATATATTAGGAGTGAGCTTCCTAAAAGGGATATTGAATTTTCCACACAAACTGTTTATATTATGCATATGCAGACATTTTTAAAAAAACAGGTTCACCTTAAATGCATTAGGAGTTAATTAGGATTTTAGTAAGCACTTCTTTCTTTCCTCTTTCTGCATAACATTTACATTAGACCATCAGAAGATAGTTGGCAGCTGTAAACATGAATCATAACACCACTTATTATTTTGATGGCAGTGATTGTTAAGGTTAAGTTAATCAAAGGCTTAGATCTTTTTTAAATGTATGTGGCTTTAGAAAGACCTTCATTGCTTAATTGCTTAATGAAAATTGTCTTCTATTTATATATTTTTTCTTCTGGCCGTTTAATTTCATTCTGATTGTTCTGCTTAGTTGTAGGACTTTTTTCAGCAATAAGGTTTGATAAGTGTTTTAGAAATTATATTGACTCAATTTTACAATTAACTTTTTACAAATGCTTGCTGGAAGGGATACTTCATTAAAAAATATACAAAGGCTCCAAAGCAAAAGTGGTGATATTTTTAAAGAAAACATTCTAGTTGATAGCATTTCCAATTGTTTCTACTTGACAAAGCATATCATATAATATTGAGAGATTGTTCTCATTGTGTAATTGGTTAAACATCAGAAACATTATTGCTTTTAATTTTACACTTACAGTCTGCTGGCACCAAGAAGTGTCTTCTTTATATTTGTACTTGGCTCATAGAACTGAAAGTAGTTCCTTTTAAAGGAATTGTTTCTATTCACCCCTGCATAGTTTGTCAATTTATTCGGAAGGATTTACCAACTCTTTGTAGTAGGTATCTAAGGGAATAGAGAAAATGGTGCCTTCAAGAAGAAAGAAAAATTAAAATAAATTTTCTTTCTCCTGCAAGAACATCTCTTGATAAAACTCTGTTCACAAAAACATTGGTATACCTTATCAAAAGGTTGGTGATTATAACTATTACAATTCCAAACAATGAAAAGTCAAGAAGTAAATAAATAAAGGATGGGGAAGATTAAAGCTAAGAAACAAAAACAATGAAGCAAGGAGAAAGTTATAAGGGCAGATAAAGAATACAGTGAGAGAACAGATAGAAAAATAATGAAAATATGTCTCAGTATAAAAAGATAGAGGAAATCTTAAGATAGACTTAAAAAAACTTAATGGAATAGTTTTGCATTCCTCAAAACATCTTTTCAAATTTCTTTGTTCCAATAAACATGAAATTTGTTTGTTTATTACAAAGAAGTAAATTTAAAAAGTGTGTATACTGAATGTGGAAGCGCAACTGCCACTTTAAGTTTTGGTTTGGTCTTTTCTGAAAAGACAATTTATAGTACTGTATGTAATACTGCCAATGTTATAAAGGGAAACACTAAAGCTTGAAGCCATACAAACAGGTTCAGTAATTCATTAATTTCTGTGGGCTTTAAATTTCTCTGCCCTCATGAACTGTGATCTAGAGTACTGGATGAACTTGCTGATAGTCTGGCCTAATTCATGGTTTCATGAAGTCCCAAAAACTGGAAAGTTGTTTATGGATTTAAAAAGGAAAAAAGAAATACAAGGAAAAGAAGAATCCAGGAAGAATCCTCTAAATTCCAGGAAACTATAGGTCAGTTTCATACTGATACTTGGGAAGATGCTAGAGAAGGTCATAAAGGGTTCAGTCTGTGAACAGAATGACAGGTGTGTGAATACCAAACATCAGCATGTATTTGTAAGAAAAAAGAAATCTTCACTTTTCATGCAGAGGTTAGTTTTGTAAATTGTGGAAATTGCATATGTGTGTGTAAGTGGATGTCTGTACATATAGGCACACATGGTCTTGAATTCAGAAAAGCATTAGAGAAGGTACTCCATAACATTTTGATTAGAAATCTGGCTTGGAGGTTACAGTCAAATATTCACAAAACTTGAACATTTTTCATCAATGATTTCAAACTGAAGTGGAAGGTAATGTTCCCATAGGGCTTGGGCCTTCTCTTCATCTCCATCACAATCGCACACTTACCTTTTGAAGATGTCAAATGCTCAGAAGGTTGGGGTAGGGAAGATGGACAGACTGGTCCATTGCTGGGACACATGGCACAATCCAGAAGCAGCTGCCATTTCTTAAGAGCTCACATTAGAAAAACAAAGCAAAGCACTCTGTTACTGAAATCATACTGCAATCCTACAAGCAGCCATCTTTTTCTGACCACAGCCACAAACCTCTTCAGCCCAGTGACCCATGCAGCCCAGCAATGAAGCAGTTGCTCAGCACCATTGCAGAAGTGCCGGCTTGGAAAATCCAAGCAAAAGAAGCAAAGCAAAGCAAGGATCCCAGGCTCAGTGGGCTTTATTCACATGTGTGTGAATAAAGGAGCACTTTGGCACCTGCCAACACCAACCCTAATAAGCAAAGAAAATGAAATGAATAGTCTTCTTTGTATTGCTCATGTTAGCTTGCATCCCCATCTTTTCTTTGCAAGCTCTTTAGGCTGCTGCTTATCACTGGTTTTTACTCTGCTTCTTTCTTTCCTGAGCTACTGTTTGAAGAGGAAATTAGTCTTAATTTACCACTTATTGTTTATTTTAGCACTCCCTCCCCTTCATCTCTGGCAGATCAGGGATGTGGGCTGGAAGAAGAAGGTGAGGGTTGCCTTTGATGAACAGCTGGGAAAGCAGCAGAACTATTCCTAGCAGCTGCTACATGCAAATATATACAGATATATCAAAGGCACCTTGAATTCACTAAGCTGATAGGCAGCAGAACTGCAAGTTCCCAGATGGGATTCTCTGCCAGCTGCTTTTAAATTAAATGTAAATAGTTGAAGGAGGAGTCAATCAGTAAGAAATGGGAGGAAAGGATCTTCCCTGACATCTCCGGAAAAATATCTGGATGTTTTCCAGAAGAGGCTGCATGAAAATATTCTTAGTTTTCCCAGAAAAACCAAGGCTTTATTTAAAAACAAGTCTCTGCTTAGGTCCAGGTCTGCAACACAGCATGCATGGGTTTTGAAAAGGAGCAGCCAGCAATATGTGCAACAAGGGAATATGAGCTGTGCCCAGTGGAAGGGCACATTGCCTGCTCTTGGCTAGAGAAATGGAGGCAGCCAGTAGGAGGAAAGGGCCAAGTTACCAGGTGCTGGGAGGGATGCACTTGCTGTCCTAATAGGGCTGGTGCTTCCAGGGATCAAAGTGCTGCTTCATTCACACACATGTGAATGAGACCCACTGAGTTCCTGGAATCTTGCTCTCCACTATTTGGATCCAGCTGTCATTTTCCAAGCTGGTGCTTCCCCAATCATGCTGAGGAGCCACTTAAGTGCTGAGATGCACGATCACTGGCTAGAATTTGTGGATAGATTCAGAAAAAGACTGCCGCTTGTGGTACCAAGCTTCAATCCCATCAATGGAATGCCTTGCTTTGCTTTTCTAATGTGAACTCTTGATAAATGGGGCTGCTTCTGGGATTGTGCCATGTGGGCAACAATGGAATGGCCTGCCATCCTTCCCTACTCCAACCTCCTGAGTTCTGGAGATCTCGAAAGATAAAGATAATGTGATTGTAACAGGGGCTGGGAAGGATGACCAAGTCCTGTGGGGATCCAGTAGGGGGAAAAAGGACTGTGGGCATCCTGAGTGACAGGAAGCTAAACTTAAGGGCTAAACTGCCCCCTGCAAGGGCTGTGGGCATCCTGAGTGAGAGGAAGCTAAACTCAAGGTCTCTCAGGGGTGGGGAGACCTGAGAAGGCCAGAGGCAGGTAGGCTTGTGCCTGTATTAGGCCTCCCAACACCTCCCCCACTCATGAGACACCCTGTGCTCCACTTAACAACCAGCCCAGTTGTTTAATGTTGTTTAAAGAGAGTGGGGGAGATCATTAAGCAAGGCAGTCTTGCTTATCAGCCATCATCTCTGTGACTAAAATCGGCAGTGTCCATTATGGTTGTATCTTGAGAACTACTGTATCTTGAGATTTTATTATATTTAATAAAATCATATGAAGCAGACATATTACATAATCCTTATAGGCAAGCAAAAATTAGAAAGTATTATTTTTAATTCACAGCAAAAGAAGATCCATAGAGAAAGTAGGCTGGGGGCTTTTGCAGTGGGCTGGGGTTGACAATGTCTTCTATTCATGACCTCAAGAAATAGTTAACAGTCTATCCTTTAGAGTGAGGTTCTTCAAAGTGTCAATATCAAACCACAAGGAT
>JANHZU010010949.1:0-10536 GCA_032468055.1 Acrochordus granulatus | reverse complement strand
TCCTTGGCTAATATCCAGACTCCCTATTTTGTTTGTTTGTTTCTGAACAAAATAAGGGAGAAATCTGGCCATGGTGTAGTCTTGCCCTTTCCACAACTTGAAATTGTCTTGAATATCTCCAGGGCTAGGGGTGTGTATCCATTATTGATTTTATAGAATACTGAGAAGTCATTTATTGCTCCATGTGATAAATATTTGGAGTGATGGTCAAACTCAAAATATGCAGTTGCTAGTCCTAGTTTCTTCCAAAGAGAGGCATATTCCTACTTCTTTCGGACAATCAGCATTGGAAAGGAGCTTAGAGGTCTAGTCCAACCCAATGCCTAGGATAGAAATCCTTAGACCTTCTCAAGCAAATGCCTGTCCAACCTTTGCTTGAAGGTTGATTCAAGTGATTGAACATCCATTATCCCAGATATGGAATGTGGTAGCTGGCTGTTTGACTGCTTAATAGCTTTCGTCTTCAGGAAATTGCTCCTTATTTTGAGTCTGAATCTCTTTTTGTGAAGTTTCTACCAATTGGTTCTTATTCTACCCTTGGGCACCAAGGAGAATAAATCTTTTCTGTGACAGCCCTTCAAGTATTTAGAAGACTGCCATCTTCTCTCTCTTCAGCTGCCTTTTCTTTAGGCTAAACGTACCTGGTCTCTAGGTATATCTAGAACATTTCCCATGTTCTCAACTTTAGACCTTTGTTGATGCAGCCCAAGATTGCACTGACTTTTTAGGCAGCTGCTGTACACATGACGGCTCGTGCTTACTCTGTGACTACCAGGAGACTTAGATCCTTCTCGTAAGTACTGTTCAAGAAGTACTTATCTTGTATGTGGCGGCAGATATTTTTCTACCTAAAGGCTGACCCCTCACCATTAAACAGCATTTTGTCGGGCAGGGTGTAATGCTCAATTTTAACAAAAGTCTTTTGAACTTTGAACTGTTCTTCGCCTTCTCTTCCCTCTTCCCCTTCCTCCTCTGTCTCCTTCCTCTTCCTCCTCTTCTCCTTGTCTTCCTTTCTCCTCCCTCCTTTTTCTTCTTCATTTGACTAAAGATCTTTTCAAAAATACGATAAAAACAAACACAAACTAATATCAAAGAAAGAGAAAGCTAAAACTTCAAGGGGGGAAAAGCAAAGGAAAAATAGAAAAGAAAATATATAAAGAAATAGTTTCTAATCTTCTTTACAGGAGTTATAAGTACAATTCTAAATTGACTCTATGATTACAACATAACTCTCTTTTTGCTATCCTGTTTAAACATCAAAACCATAAATCATACGTTCATTTTTTTTCTGTTTCACGCGAACTATAAGGAGTTTTCAGTCAGCAATAAATGCAAATATTGTCTTTTCTCTGATCAAAGAAGTCAGTTTAGCCATCTCAGCAAGTTCCATCATCTTCACCAACCATTCCTCCATTGTGAGTAATGCCAAAATTTTCCATTTCTGTGCATATAGTAGTTTTGCTGCAGTTACCATATATAAAAACCAAGTTCCATGACAATTTTGAGCTTGTCTTCTGAGGTGTTAACAATCCCCACCGGCTTTGTGTCATCTGCAAATTTGATGAACAGCCATTCTCTATTCTCATAAATATGTACTCTGGCACAAAGCAGTGAGAAAAAACTGAATGAACTCCAAGGTTGCTGAAGTGACATGCCATGTTATGTGATCTGGAAGAGGAAAAGAAATTGGTTTGTTTATTTCAGAAAATGTATGCCCATTTTAAATAATTCTGGGCAACTAACAAATAATCTGAAGACAAAACTACATTATAAAACCTGTCTACAAGCAGACCCCAAAATCCAACTGATCGCTAGCCAGGCAAGGTCTTCCATTCTTAGCTGCTTTGTTAAAACCATACTGTACAACTTGGGCTGGACCTGACTGAGAGGAGAATAGCTTCCAAGAAGGGGTTGATTTTATGTGCGCACATGCACACCAGATGCAGACTGGTTTCAAGGCTAACCATCCTTTTGTAGCAACCATGAGCCCACCAGGAAAGCACTAGCAACCATACACCAATACCCTGTCTTTATATACTGAGATCAATCTCCCATGTATTTTTATCGTTACCTTCTCCTGAACTTAATGTGAGTTTGCCATACACTCAAAAGCCACCTAGTTGGAATAATCGCTGCCATTACTTTGGGATGGGATGCACAGAGCTTTCTTAAGCTGGAGGCTGTGGCAGGCTGGGTGGTGTATTCTGTTCCCTGATGAGCAAAAACTAAATTTGGAATTGATTTAATCAGTATCTAAGCTGAGTCAAAATTACATTAATTATGATACCTATGATTATTCCTCTTATGTTTACTCTCTCCCATTGCAAATTGCAGTTTGCAAGCCACTTTGCAAGCTTTTGAGGGGCCACAGGTTGGGTTCCCCAGCCTGAACCACCATGAGGCAAAAGCAAATCCCGTGAGCTTGGCTGAGGTTCATTAACATAATTGGGCATCCAGAGAGCCAAAAAAATATTTCTGTGAGGGCTGGATTTAGAAAAGGCAGTCTGCAGGCTTGATGTTTGCAGCGGGGATCCGGTTACCTAAAAGAGAGGGAGCCTGCCGTACCCCTCAGGCAAACCGCCCCGGTGCGACCCTCTTAGGACGCTTTCCCTGCTCTTCCAGGGGGTTGACTCCATAGGTGGAGAGGCCTTATTTATCATGTTGAACCTTCATAAAGGGTTAAAAAAGGATCAGCACGTAGGCATAGGGACAGTGACGGTTGCGAGCAAGGAAAACCCAGCTCAACTTTTAAACCACCTTGAGATAAAAGTGGAATGAGGCTCCTTGGGAATCCAATCGGGGGCTTGCTTTCCTGAGAAACCTCAGAAGAGCAAACTTTTTGGATTTCAACCCCTTTTCCTTTTCCTTTCCCTTTTCCTTTTTCCCAAGTTTTTCAGACTTGGGAACTTTAAGATGGGTGGACTTCAACTCCCAGAATTCTTACCGGCTCGGGAATTCTGGGAGTTGAAGTCCACCTATCTTAGTGTTCCCAGTTTCGAAGGACACTGGCTTGACCCAAGCCAAACAATTGGTGCATTTTCCTCCTGGCTGGCCTACTGGTAGAAGCACTGCAGTGGCTCCCCAGCTTTTCGGCTGGCTTCAGCTCTAACTCACCCCCCTCAAAAAGACATTATTAGCCTGTGCTGGTTGCGTAATTGACATCAAGAAGATCGGCGTGGGCAAGATAATTGAAAAGCAGAGCTCTTTCCCGGTGCAATTACGCACCCCCCACCCCAGCTCGGCTTGAGGATTTGCTAATAACGAACCTCCATTTGTTTCCAGCATCCCTTCTTGTTCCCTCGGGGGGCTTGCGGTTTTTTTCTGCAGCCAACTAAGGTTTGCCTTTTCTTCCTTCCTCCCACCCTCCTGAGTGTACAGTATTTTGTACGTGTTGCATCGTTTATGTCTCACAGCAGCATTTTAGAAGGGCAAAGAAAATTGCTGATTTGTGGGCTATGATTTCAGCAGGAAGGAGTCGTGATTTCCGCAGTTGAACACTGTACAGAATAAACGTACAATATATTACTCAAAATATAGCATAAAAATTGGGCAGTTTGCATAAATTCCCATGTAGTTTTTTAACGGACTTTTCATCAGCAGCCCAGCCACAGAGATGCAGGGTTGCGCTACTGAGTAATAGTTTTGGCCTCCCTGAAGTCTCTGTTCAAGAGAAAAATCTTAAAATTGAAAGGCTGCCTGGAAATGCTTGAAGAAGGTCATTTCAGCACTTTTTTGCTGTAGGATGTTGCAACAAAACATTGCAGTTTTAAATTATCCTGTTCCTCTTGCCTGTTTTCCAGACCATTCCATTTCTGTCCTCATCCTGCTTCCCCTCCCCTTCCCATCATTCCCTGTTCTTGTTGGATTGTTCTTGGTTAATCGGCCCCTAGGATTTTTTTACATTTTCTATAAATACTTGAAATATTTCTGCAAACCTGAGGCTTCCTCAGAGTTACCAATGCTTCTTGCTCCTGGCGGTTTGGACAATGCCAACATCTATATGTGCCCATTGGATGTTCAGCTCCATATGGATTATGTTGAAAAGGAAGGTCATTGCTCAGAAGTCTGCCCTGTGCTTTTGCATGAGAAGGTTGCAGAAACAACTCGATGTAGAAGTTGCGCAGGTAGTCCTCAACTTACAACCATTGGTTTAGCAAGCATTCAAAGTTATGTGCTGAAAAAAATGACTTATGACTGGTCCTTTCACTAACTACCACTGGAGAGTCCCCAGGATCATGTGATCACAATTCAAGTGCTTGGCAACCCACATGTATTTATGATAGTTGTAGCATTCTGTGGTCATGTAATTGCCATTTGTAACCTTCTGACAAGGGTGCTTCTGACAAGCAAGTCAATGGGAAGCCGGATTCATTTAATGATCACGTGATTTGCTTAACTACCCTGCATCACTTGGTGACAGGCGTTCTGGTCCAAACTGTGGTTGTAAGCCAAGGACTGTTGGTAATAATGCTCAGGTCTCATGACCTTACAGTATTTGGTAAAAGAGAGAATTTCAGATTTGCCGTGCTAAGCTAGGGGAGCAAAGCATCTTCTTACAAGTAGGAGACACATATTGGGAACCATTGAAATTCTTATATTCTACCAAACAAGAACCTGCTGGGGCCACTCAGGGCCCTTCCAAGTAGCAGCATTAAAATGTGGGAAGGGTCACCAAAGCAAGGAACTCAAATAAATACTGGCCACATTTCCAGTTTGCTTTGGCAAAGGAGCTCAGAGTAGAAAAGAGGAGTAGTGGGTGAGAAACATCTCCAGTGGTGCCAATTGCTGGCAGCAGAAGACCTGGAGGACTGGATAGCACAGGAGCTATTTTCTACCACTTCTATACCCACTTCCCAAACGCCCACTTCTCCTGAGGGCAACAGATGAAGAAGGAAAGGAAATGATGGGAAGTGGGTCCTGGTGCCCTTGCGTGCTGAAATGCAGGTTCCAGAGGTGCTTTTCCTGATGCAGCCTACTTAAAAGGTTTTGACACTTATATTGTATGAACACCCCCACCATACAGCTGCCAACTCCCCCAGTTTAAGTAGGGCAGTACCAAAGCTGCAAGGAGGACCTTGAAACACATGTCTAGTGATCTGTCCAAAGACTGTAGGAGCATCAAGGGATGAGGCCAAGTCCTGGCCAGGCTTTTTGGGCTGTGCAATGAACTTCCATGCCCATCAAAATTGTCTGTCCTCTGTATAAAAATCTCCCCCAAGTTAGGCCCTGCCTAACTTGTCGGCAGTTGCCGACAACCCTTTTCTGGAAATCCACAGCAGATCTTAAGCAGAGGTTAAACACTCTTAAAAATTGAGCTGCTTTCTCTGGGAGGTAGATCTTTTTGGTAAGATCTGGAAAGACACATCCAAAGGACACCTTTTTTCATTCCTACTGCTCCTGCCTCCCGCTCTCTCCATTAGTGGGAAGTTGGAAGGAGGGCTTTGGGCATAGAAAACCAATGGTTGTAGCCAAAGGGAGCTGGAAGGAGCATTCATAAATTTATGGTGGAATGATTCAGTGAAGACTGACCACTTGGCAGAGTGGATTGAGGGAAGATGGGCGAAAGCTGCTTTCTGGTGGTGAGCCTGGTACAGATCGAACTGAGCCAAGCAGAAGGTGTCCCTGAGCCTTCACTCTAAGGTTTTTTGGTCACAGAACCCTTCGGAAGACATTTTTCCCTGCAGAACCCTAACTCTACCCCTGATTTTTACTCAGCGTTGCAAACCCACAGCGTTCTTCCTTCTGTCATCTCCGATTGCCCTAGGGTTTTGCATAACGTCGTAGATTTGGAAATAAAAAGAAAGCATTTTAAATGTAACCACACACATTTATTCCGGTACAAGAAAACACTGGATATTAGCACAGACATTCTGCGACAAGAAAATTTTGGCTTTACGCCTAACGTGACGAATGAAATGGTTTCGTTTTTGTACTTAAAATACTTTTGAAATTGGGCTTTATGAATCCATAAATCTGGGGCGGCATCCGACTTACTCCTAAATTTGTTTTTGGTGCAAGCATGAGCTGAAAAGCCTGATTTGCACCCATAAGGGACACCAGGGGGGTCAGAGCTTGGAGAGCCTGTCCCACGACCGATGAATATGCACCGCTCGGTCCCACGCAAAAGTCATTCCGTGGCACAGACCCACATTCTGTTCTTAAAGCGGAGAGACGCTGCATTTCCAGAAGATTGTCATGTTCTGGCACGGCCAGCCCGTGAGGTTTGTTTTGGTTGGCAAAGGGGTTGTGCGCCCGCTCGAAGTCCCTGCTGGTGCCTGGGAGGTACCCCGACAGGGATCTCACGAGGTTCATCCAACGCTCACAAATGTTTTCGGGCACATCAGCTTCAGTTTCCGACTCGTTTTCGCTCAGAAACTGGGCCAGGAGAGGAAAGCATTTGACGTTCGGAAAACACTGACACGTTTGATCCAAAGGTCCAGTCTGGTTTCCAGTGAGGGTGTGTCGTCCCTCACTGTGAGCATGGTTGCATCTTTCCACTGCAGAGGAGCAGTCGCTCTGTTGAGTTTCCTGAGCATCTCAGTGAGGTAAGCACATTGCAGGAGCCACATCTCATTGTGTGCTTGCTTGCTTCTTCCTGTGAGGGAAACTGGAAGTTCATTGCACAGTCCAAAAAGCCTCAGAAGGACTTAGAAAACGGTTAGAAAACCATCTAACTTCTGTGTGAATTAGAAGCAACTGATGTTGACTTCGAGTCTTGACTGAAGACTTTGCATAATTGACGATTTCCACAGTCTCATTCAGAATGTCCTTGCAGTCAGATGGGATGTTCTTCGCCACAAAGGCATGCCGAGGCAAGATGCGATGACGACGCGTCCAATTTGGCGCCACGTTTTTTATTCTTGGCACTGTTCCTTTCAGTTTTCCCACCGTCGCTGCAGCCCTGTTGCTACATATGTTAACATACTTGTTCCAATCAAGATCATGTTTCTGCATGGAACAATTGATGATTTTAAAAATTTCTTCCCCACTTGCATTGATCTCCAAAGGTGTGCATAGAAACAAATCTTTGACAAATTCTTTGAATGGATACTTCACAAAAACAAGCAATATCTCAAGTCCAGCAGCATCTATACTCTCATCCATTTACACTGAAAACACTTTACAATTTTTCAGTCTCTGAATTAATTCATCATTGATATAGTCTGAGATTTTATGAATATGATTGGACACATTGGATTGATGAAACATTTTTTGCTGGCTCTTCGGCTTGAAAATGGGGATGAGCACCTCACCCTAGAGTCGGTCACGACTGGCAGGGTCACCTTTACCTTTACCACCAAGCATGCAACCAACTTTTTCTTTCACACGTGGTTTGATGAGATCTTCTGCAATTATATGTGGTTTCCATTATGGGCAACCCTTTAACTTAAGAGAATGCTTCAGTTGTGTTTTCATTATCGGTCTTTGCATATTTTGGTAAGCAAGGCACAGCGGCATCTTGGATTTCCTTGTGTTTTTTGAAAAAACTGACATCCTTTCTCTTTAGGTGTGGGTAGTTTCTTTCCAAGTGTTGTTTCAGGAACTGTTGAAGAACGGTTAAGGAGGATTTTGTTGCAAATTATACATTGTCCATCTGAGTTTTTGCAGAAACCCTACAGGGCTTTTGCAGAACCTTAGGGTTCTGTGGAACACAGTTTGGGAACTGCTGCTCTAAGGATCCCATTTCTGGAAGTCCATGGCAAGTCTGAAGCAGAATTAGGCCTCCAGCTCTTAAAATGTGAACTTCTATTTGGTCATTGCTGATAATAGCTAATGGGGCATTTCACAGAATCAACAGATTCAAGAGAGCTTGGAATTTTCTTCTGCCCTCCATCTCTGGCATGCCCTGGCTGGATCCTTTTCTTCCCCTAAGGGGAAGATCTGCTTACCTGGGACCCAAGCCTAGATTTTCTGCACATATTCAGGGACAGAGTCAAAGGGGATCTTCCTTTCAGTTCTGGCGTTTTTTAGACTTTTTAAACATGTTTTACAGGATTTTTTTCATTCTTTGGTGGGCGGGAAATCTGTTTGCAGTGAAAATAGGCTTAACAGCTGCTTTATAGCAACATTATTCAGATGTTATGTTCTTGGGAGAGCAATTGGAAAGTGAATAATCAGGAGCTAACTCCTTTCTTTTGCTCCTGTAACTGCTTTGCAGAAGACTGCCTGGCTTGTTGAACCATTATTTCTTGGGATGCTTCGGAATTATTTGGGTGGATCTTTTTTGTAAACCAGGAATGAAAGCCTTTGTTTGCTCTGAATGGAGGAATCAACCAGTTTCTCCTTCTACCTGCCATTAGTAATTCCTTTTAAGAACCAGAAGTCCTATGTAATTGGAAAATGGTGCTTCTTTTGACTCCCAAGAATGGGCTTGGTTGGTCCACATACACATCTCCAGCTTGACTCCATCCAGATTATTTTATAAAGTTCTGGTCCCTTTTGAAAAACACAATAATAGGTTTGGAAAAATGCAGAAGAGAAGAGACAAAATGATTAGGGAACTTCCCTGTGAGGAAACCTAGAAAGTTTAAGACCCTGGAAAAAGGGTGGCTGGAGGGGACATGATCAAGGTGTTTAAAATTATGCTTGGCATAACCAGGAGAGGTTCTCCTTTCTCTCTCTTTCTCCAGACATGAAGACCAGAGATCTGCTGAAAAAATTCACTGGGAGAGTTTGAACAAACAAGTCTTTCACACAAATGATTATTCACCACAAATGGTCACTGGCTTGGGCGATTTTGAAAGTGGATAGAATACATTGATGGAAGGACAAGCGTTTCAAGGTTTTGGGTTCTGAAGACCAGATACTACATCTGGAGTGGGAGAACTACTTCCAAATACCAATTGGGAGGAGATAGGTCTCTGTCTCCAATTAGCAAGCATCTCAGAGGCATTGAGTTGACTCTTGCGAGAAACAAAATTAAGATTGTCTTTGATAAATGAGCAACTGGTATGTTTTTGAACTGTAGCCCAGTCCATGCAAGAAAGATACTTCTGCCTGCCCAAAGATGGACAGGCCAGCACTACAGGCCCACTACACCACCAGCACTCAGTTGGCAGGTCTTGGCATGACCCGGGGTACCACATAATCCTGAGGCTATCGTAATTACTGCTGTCTTCCCCTCCTCCTCCTCCTCCTCCTCCAGATCTCTTGCAAATTGGGAGATCTAGCATAGCATGAGGAGGCTGTCTTTTTCTAATGCTGGTGCTCCTGAAGGCTCCTCCTCAGGCTACAATTCCCTTTTGCTGCTGGGCAGCCCAGCCATGTGGCTGTAAAAAGGCAGAAGCTGTTTCTGCTGCCATGCTTCTTCCTCTTGGCCACTTAGGGTGAACAGTCAGGCAGCCATCCATGTCGCCTACTTTAATTAACCCCCATATCTGTGCTTAAGTTCTTGGGAGCATCAGAACTAAACCAGGGAACCCAAATTCAGGGAAGTGGCCAAAAGCAAAGCTAGGCTAGATCTGTGACATTTTCTGGGTCCTAGCGAACCCCTAATATATTAATATTGATATATTAAGGTTCCAGAGCTTTGGAGAAGCATTGTGGCTTCAAGCAGATGTCCAAGGAACCTGCAAGTGGGGATTGGACCCAAATCCCTTTTGATGCCTTCTTGCATTGGGGCTCCAGAAACCCTCCCACCTTCCTCTCCGTAGATCAAAACTCTTTCCGCTGCCTGGAAATGCAATAATAGAGCGATCTCTTAGAATGACAGCCACCTACAGAACCAGAGACAGGACATCCATTAATTTTATTTTTTTTTTAAATTAACATCTTCCCTCCTGATTTCTCTGTCAGTTGCTGCTTTGCTCCCAAAGATGGGGGGTTGCTAATTTATTGCAATATTCACTTAGATCTTGCCTTCTTGTCACCTAAGTAGTTTCTAATGACTACCCTGGAGAATAATTGGGAGCTTTTAAAAGTTTTGTGCTCAGTTTTTCTCTTTGCTTGTGTGTCATACGTACTTTTTAAGGCCCAGAAGATCCTGATCACATTTTTGACTTACAGTGCTTCTGAAAAGAGGCCAATGTGCTCCTGAACTCTTTCAGCAGTCTCTCTTTTCTAAATCTGGTACTTTTGTGGCTTCTAGATCTCATATTCTTCTAATTATGAAGTAACTTGATAATGGCCCAGGAGGTAATGGGAAGTTTTTATATATATAGTGATTATTTTCTTTTGATATACAGTATATAAATTTGCTCCAGTTTTCTTTAAAGTTTTGCTCAGAACATATCATTTATCTGTAACAAAATCTTGCAGTATATCTTCATTTAATAACAGTTTCTTTTGCTCAAGATGCTACTTGCTAAAGGTATTCAGCAAGATTTTAGTTAGAATTTGAGCATTTAAAATATTTTGGGGTGTCTGGGGATAATTTTCAGAGGTCTCGCAAGAGTCTCCCCACTGAAATTTCTGGAAGGAATCAGCTGGTAAAGAAAAGTGAAAATGTGTTAAGTAAAGAAAAGAGAATTGGGTCCTGCTTCTACCTCAAAGCTTGCCTAGTTTTGGTAGACTGAAACTCCCATCAAAAATCAACCA
>JANHZU010010948.1:270646-284960 GCA_032468055.1 Acrochordus granulatus | reverse complement strand
TAATTGCAAAGTAACATCATTGCTTCCTTCGGGTGATAGAATGAAGTTCATCAACATTATGGCCGTACACATAGCCATCAGGTAGCAACTGTCTTGTTTAATGATAATTTGAGCTATAATGGTAATTTACAAATTTTCAACCTTCTGTAAAGCAAAAGAAAGCTGAAGTAAGATTATAAGCACAATCATGGATTTATTTAGTGACCACTTCAGTTAATAACCAAGTTGCTGGTCCCAGTTGTGGTCACTAAAGGAGAACTTCCTGCAGAATGACCAGCAATGTTAAACTGCTGTTTTGCAATACAGATCATTGCAGTGGCATATTAATGGCAGGGCAGTAGGGGTGATCCACCCCAGGTACAGACAAAAATGGGTGCATTGTCTGAAGAGATATCCAGAGTGTGGTGGTAGTGGGTATAGAGTTGGGTCACTGCTGCCAGCACACTGATCAACTGCTAGGCAGTTGGCAACATAGCACTGCAACTGAGATGGAGAAGGTCAGGCTGGCAGTTGTGTGGTTAGACCAGCCTGGATCCTGTTACTGTTCCTGCAGCTGCTGCTTAACCCCCTGATCAGCTTCAGGTGCCAAATACGCTAGGTATGCCATCGCCACATGGGAAATTTGAATTACCTGCCAGTTATCCTCCAGAAGAAAATTAAAAATGAAATATTCTCTCAGAGAAATGCTAGTGTTTTGCTAAGCAAATTGATAAATCAGTTTGGGCAAGGCCCTATATGTATGAAGTATGCAACTATTATAAATTAAGCCTCCATCCTTCACCAACTGGAATTGGTGGCTATGCATTCTATTACGATAGAAGGTACCCAGGATTGGTACTGCTGGAACACAAGAGTAGTAAAAAAGCTTAGATGTGACTTTTCAAGCTTCTAGAACTGTTGGGCCAGAGGTGTTCAGTGCCTGTACCCAGAAGACTTCTTGAAGGAATATTCTATGAAAGTTGGCAGCATAGGCTATTTTTTGTTATATTTCATAATGCAAAGTAGAAGATCAATCAGTAAATGATGTAGGGCCACTTCCTCCATTCAGATGTTTCTTACATGTGTTGGGATTGCACTTCCTAACATTATTAATACTTCTAGCTGAAAATTATGACAGATGAGGACCCAGCACCTCTGGAGGTTGTCAGCTGGGAAAAGTCCAAGAGTATCTGGTTCAGCTTGTGACCTCTAGCAATGATTGGGATAGAAGTGATGGTGGGTGGAAACACATTACACAAAATATTAACTGAGCAATATTCAACATACTGTTATGAACTGTGGACAGTTCAAACTCATATTTTATTAAAAGGGTCTGTCTTTTTTAACATATACATAAAACATATACAAGATAAACAGCTCCATTTAACATCTGTTTTTGTCTAACTATAAAAAGCATTTGACTTTTTACCCTCTCTCCTTTCACTAGGAACCATAATTTGTACTGTGGGCCAGATGAAATAAAATTTACCTCCTCCCAGCAACCAGATGCTGTATGCTTTAGTTTTATATCAGGCAGGTGTTCCCCCACCTGGGAAATATGGAGATTTGCCATCTAGTAGAGTTTGGTTTTTGATGGAAATGCAAGGGCGTTAAATGTTATTTGATGAAGAGTTGTCTTAATCCCTAGTGGGCCCCCATACGCATAGCATATGATCAGTGAAGCAGCTGTTCTGTATTTGAGTTGAAGAGTTATAAAGTTAGAAACGTGGTTAACCTTTTCAAAACATAAGCAACAGCCTGCTACTATGGCGACAGATTTCAACAGTAAACTTCTGTTTTTAAAGATATCCAAACATAACAATCCCACTGGACTCATGATCAGGTGGTCCTCAAGAGTGAATGAACTTGGTTACTATGCCCACAGCAGCCTTGTTTACTGAAGAGTTTTAGTTTTACTGATACTGTCCAGGTTTCTGGGAAGATGCTGCACTTTAAGGGCAACCTTACGACATTTCAAGACAATTGCAAGCACAGAGCAGATTTCAAGAGAATTACAAGTACTCCTTAAGACATTTAAAAGAATTAGTAATGCCGAACCAGATTTTAACTGCTACTTGAAGATACATATGCTACCATTCCAACTTACAAGAGCATCGTGGGCAACATGAGCACCCTCAGGTGAAGAGTCAGTGCTACTGTGAAACCAACTCTGAACCTGTTCCCATGATGTTATCTGTGGTCAAGGACTTTGCTGATTTATTTTGCAAATCATCTTCAAACTGCCTTTGAAAAATGGGTTTGTAGGTGTGGGGGGGCCCAAAAGTGTTACCCAGATTTTTGAGTGGCAACTTCTACTAACTGAAGCAAACATATGCAAGGGACAAGAATTCTTGGGAGTTGTAATCTCCAAAACCTGGAGGACACCAGGTTGCATAATCCCAACAATAAGGGGTACTCAGAGTCATTTGTAATATAAATGTTGTTAAAACCAATGTGGACAAGTAGAAAGTGGGTATGTCCAAAGCAGAAACAGGGTATGCAGAGATTTTAAAATCCCCATACTGTAGTTCTCTGAACCTCCTTTCTTTCTATTCTTAAACTATTTTAGTTTATAAAAAATTGGCAGGCAAAGACTAATGTTTATGCCCCTCTAGTTGCATGATCTGCTTCTATACATCAAAGGTGGAGACAGGCTGCCAGATGGTAATCTTTCCACCCAAATTTAGGAGCCTCAAAACTCCCATTTTCTTTGGTCCATGCTATTGGCTTCCTCCAGCTGTGCCCCAGCCCAGTGTTCCCTCTCATCAGCAGCCCCAGTTCTCCTCTCAAATGTTCTTTTGGTTTCCATGCTGACATTCCCTTGCCTTTCCCTTCACTAGGCGCTGGTAATTAGATCATGAGGTTCCTATTCCCTTTTTTCATATCTCCCTGTTTTTCTCGTGCATGTTAATTGTGATTGCATAACAATGATGTGCAAAACTCCATCTTTATTTTTTGGGTTCACAAAAGGAACAAACGTTGAAAGTTGCTGGAGGCCAGCTCTTCATTTGGAATTGCTTCCAGTCCATTAATGTAAATAAATATATACATAACATAAAAATCTCAGATAACAGAGGGAATTTTGTAAAGACAAGGAAATGTCTGCAGATGTATTGGTAGCCATGGACTTAATGCTTTCCCCAAAACTCTCACTGATGGGAAATTCATCTGCAACCATATTGAATTAGAGCAACAGTCTGGAATGATTTATGGCTGATGTCTATATTTTGGTTAGTGGAACAATATTCTATTAAAAAACATTAGTGACTCTTTTAATTAAAAATTTTTGGTAGACAGCAAATACTTCTCCATAGTTTTTCTAACTATACTGCCTATAATATGTTGTTGCATTTTACATAAGAGTATGCATTCTTCTATTAAACAACAGATAACAGCTGGTATGAACTTTCGGGTTCCTGTGAAATTAACAGTGACATATACCAGCCACTGATCTGGTTTTTTTGAGCTGTCCTTTAGCTTAAAATAACTTGCAAGACAAAATGAGTCCACTAAAACAGATATGTTATTTTATTTATTTTTTTAAAAAAATGTACACCAAAGAGTTCTTTGTTATGATTTTTAGATAAGAAACAAGAAAAGTCTTTACAAATTACAAAAGAATGCTTTTAACTCAAGGTCCTATTACATTATTTTTAACTAAACACCATATATTTAAAATCACAACTCTGAGTTATAAAACAGGTTGACTAAGTCAATGTCCTATTGTAGAAAGCTTTATCAAGAAGAGCTGACACTTGGACTTAAAATTTAAAAATAGAAAAGCCCGAGCCAAACGTGATTTTTAATAAGAAATAATATAAACATAACTGTTTTTTAGATCGGAAGATCTTAGTATAGAAACATATACAGTATCTACTTCTGCCTATCTTTTAGTTCAAGAACTAGAACATCCATTCTCTGTAACAACAATAATATTTACACAAAATGATTTCTCCAATTGATTTTTTATTTGCTTGTTTTGGTTGAAAGGCTTACTAATGTTTGGCAAATGCTTCTGTCATATTTTTCTTGGAAAAGTTAAAAATATTATTGAGTGGTATGTTTAAGTAGAAAAGATTTGCCAAATATCTTTTGCTCAGGAAACACCAAGTTTCTTCTTTATGATACCTATTAATCTTAAAATTAATCTTACATCATGTTTTTAAAAACTCCACTATGAGAACAAATAACTCTACAGAATTATTTATCTTTATCTAACCTTATAAGGCACTTTAAAAGGACAACAGTAAGGGATATATATAATATATATCATTGAAATGTCCTTTGTATGCTGGTTAATATGCAGAGAAGAGTTTATATATTCCACTATAGGGTCCTGAAGGAACACAGTATTTCAAGAATCCCTCTGTAGGAGCACTTTACTTTCCCCTATTGGTATAATTTGCTGTTTAATATTGGAGAAATGTCTGATTCCTCCACATATAAACTTGTCCATGCAACTCAATATCTATTTTGACTGTCCACAGCAAGGGTTCTTTCTTAATTTTGCTACTTTGGAGAATTTAAAAGTACAGAATCTAGAATCTCGAGCACTGAAAAGCTGTATATGTAATGTGTGTGTGTGCATGTTTCACTGACATTGGTTAATGTCAGTAACTATCGAAGTCCCATTGAGTTGACTTTCATTAGATGTTAAAATGGCCCTCTTTGGTCTGGGCCACATTGTGAAGAATATATGAAGCCCTTTTTCATTTTAATAGTTGGGATATTTCACCTTCTTCAGCAGAAAAAATACACCGATGGATTGATTTCCTCTGTTGAAATAAATGGAGCCATTGCAAGCAAAAGGAGTTTTATTGACATATTGGATTACAATGCCCACTATCTTGCCTGATAAAAGTGGTATTGAGTTCAATACATGCACTTATATCCTGAATCTTACAACTGCAAACCAGGTTAGTTTCCAAGTTGTTTTGAAAATCTATGAAGGCTTTTTTTAATGTTACTCAATTACATAAACTATATTTGTGGTCTAACCTCACCACTCAGACTATGATAACTGAATGTATGAAGGAGTATGTGTGTGTCAAAAGTAAGACAGACACTTTCATGAAATTGGAAATTCTGCTTGCTCAGATCCTCACATAGTGTACATAGCTTATTCATGCCTGTTCACAGAGTTCGAATCACAACTTCTGCTAATCACACAAAAGCAGGAGCAGAATAAGAATGTAATTTGGCTCACTCCCTCCATGCATTATTTTGGAAGAGTTGCTATGCTATAGGATGGCAATGGCTACAAGTTATAGTAAATAAGAGAGATGTGAAGTTTCTCAGCAAAAAGTGACAATGTCTAGGTTATATTGTATAATAGCATGATTACAAGTACTGATTTCTTTAATAACATTGTTTTTTCCTTTAAAAACCCACCATATAAAATCTATAAATAAAATCATAAGTGCTTCGTTCAAAAGAAAGCTTCTTTGGTTGCTCTGGTTCTTGCAAATTATTTAACTTCAGTGATTAAAAGGAGTAAGGTCCCACAATTAGTGTTAACCTCAGTACTGAACTTGACCGATAGTTCATGTTGTTGACTGTCAACAGCTCCAGGTCAATGATATATTCTCGTGGACCTGTTATTGGTTTGATCAACACAAGCATTGCACTCACAGGGCTTGTTTGCTGAAAGAAAGAAGGAAAAACATTAATGTTCATCCATATGCACCCACAAATAATTTTACAGGGTGTATGATTATGTGAAAATGATTTAGAAAATATGTGTCAGACCTCACATAAGTGTGAGTGCAGCCTCTTGCTCCTACTAATTAAAACTGTCACATCCTTTTCAGGCTCCAATGTGATCCTGCAAAAAAGCACTATTACTTTAAGTCATTTTATTGACTCTAAAATGTGGCTTCTTTAATTAATAGCAGAGAGGTGTTGCTATTTAAAGCATTTCTTCCAATTCATTGTCAGATTGTACCAACTTCTGTACATATTCATACAAACAGATATATCCAGTATATTGTAGTGGTTAAGGAATTAAACTAGGGCTACCAAGGGCAGGTTCAAGTCCACCCTCAGCCATGGAAGTTCTCTGGGAAACCTGGGTCAACCCAAAAGGGATGTGAGGAAATGTAATCTGGATTCTCAGGAGGGAGGGAATGCATTGAAGAGGAGTAACAGGAAACTCAATTCAGATGATCTGTGTGAGAGAAAGAGAGTGAAGACAGCATCTCCCTAATAGGTCCCAGAGTATATGTTTCATATAGATAGTAGTCTGCTTCAGTTTGGCAAGATTTTGTTTAAAAGCATGAAGCAATAAAGAAATCTGCTTGGAAGAATCACTGCATGTCTTTCTGGAGCCTGATAATAGGGTTGTTTTGTGTAACAAAACATAGTAAGAAGATGAAACATAAATTATGTCTTTAGTAGTGATCAGCTGACACAATGGGGCAGAAGTTTATTATAAAGCTGTTGGTTCTATCCTTTTTCATTTGGCATGTGTTGTACTTACTGACTTCCAGCCTCAGCCATAAAAGAAACTGCAGAAAAACATAGAATACTCACTCTAAGAAAGAAGTCTCCATTCTCATTTCCAGATTTAATCCGGAAGGTGTTAATTGTATTGGGGATAATTGTGTTTGCCTGGATTTGGAAGACATCAGATGGCACAGTCCTCTCTGAATGGATGCTCATATATTTGTGAACAATGGAGTAAGACAGGTCCCGACAAAGAGGATTAGACACTTGACAAATACAGCGACTGTAAAAGAAAGCACAATGATTGCAAAACATACTCTTTCCATTGCAAACTGGTGTTCAGTTTGAAACTTTCCAAAATGATGTTTGCTGTGACTCTATTGGTAGCTTCCCTTACTTTTCAGAAGCAAGCACGTAAGGCTCTTGACAAGGATTTCTTGGGTAACAGCGATAGCCACCATGATAATTAGAACATATCTCATCTTCTCGACATTCATTGCGTACTTCACATTCATTTATATCTACATTAGGAAAAAGTAAAAAAGTTCGACAATTCTGCTGGTCGCATTCTTTGAGACTGGAGTTATTCATAAATTTAAATCTGCAAAATATCTTAGTAGATAGAATTTAATTATTTGTTGCAGTCAGTTAACTAACTTTTAGCCCCTCTTTTGCACATAGCTTCAGTATGTAGATCATAACATTCATATAACAAGAAAGCCAATTTCAGAAATATAAGGGCTGCTCTATTTCTAACTTACTATAGTCTATCTCAGATATGCAGGGGTCCATTTATGTAAAACCAGACTTCCATATAGTTATTTTTTTGTCTACTGTATCATCTATATCCTTATCTACTTTAAAATGTGATTCTCTAACTAAACAGTCATACATGATGACCAGCTGTATACTGTACCTGATTCTTCCTTGCTGTTTCTGATCCCAGATTTTTGCAGTCTTAGGCAGAAAACAAATGAGGTTTTCAATATGATGTTATATGAAATCAGTGGTCTGTGATGGTCACACATTTTTGCCAGGTCGGGTTTAAACCCATTATACATCTCTCAGGTGAGTAAGATTTATTGTATTGCAGAAATAACATCTTGTGTCAAGAAAGGATTTACCATTTGTATGATCTGATTTTTTAAAAATTGTGTTAACAATAAAATTGTATTAATTAATATTACAATTGCAGATATGTTATCTTACCTTGACAGTTTCTTCCTCTAACCAACTGGTATCCATCTGGACATGAGCAAGAGAATCTTCCTGGCTCATTGACACATTGATATTGGCACAGGAAGTTAGAGGCTCTACATTCATCAACATCTGTGAAACAGAGACATGACTAAACTAGCTACTGAAGTTTCAGCATCTGCTTCTACTGTGAAATTGTCTCTTGCCTATTATATTTGCTACCTGGGCTGCAAGGTACAAATGGTTCTTTCTGACAATTTGGTGGAGGGAAATTGCATCTGCACATAGGTGTGAGGTGCACCAACAGGAACAGAATCACTACAATGTATACCATAAATAGAAAGCAAAAACAGCTAAAAAAGAGCAAGATTTTTATGAAAAAATTGGTCTCCTAAACAACTTGCTTTTTAAATTAAAAAGTTTGCTAGAGAATGTACAGCCTAATAAATTGATCTGGTTCACGCAATATTTTAAGCCACAATGTAGATTGTCCATTTTTGGTACATAGTATTTTGGGAGCCCAACCCATCATTGGTGAGGTGTATGTACAGATGTGGACTTGTTTATATTTACTTCTAACACATTTTATTCATCCTATGATTTCTTTGTCATGGAAGGGTTATTCTCCCTGAGGAGATATCAAGCAAGACTTTCAGATGTGTTGAAATTACATTTCTGAGAATTCCCAACAATGGCATTCCTAGTCATTCTGGAAACTATAATTTTGACACATCTGGAGATTTCCAGCTTAATATCTTGTATCTCCTAGGGGAGAATAGCCCTTCAATGGCCACTGAAATTATAGTATGAGCAAATTATAAGTTTTTAAGACTCCAGGGTACTTATCTTTGGTAGCAGGGTGATAACAGATGATCACACTAAACAAAACATTAAAACTACTGATGAGGAAGGAGGAGAAGAAACAAACCTCTAATATGTTTTATTTGCATATTACAGTGAACTTGTTTTATTCAAAAGGCTCCTTCGCACCCTTGTCATTTGAGAACTTCATCAAACTGAATAGCTACTCACCATCACAACTGATTCTATCTGGGCTTAATTCAAAGCCTAGGTTGCATTGGCATAAGAAAGAGCCAACTATATTGTAGCACAGTTGGGCACAGGGGTTGCCGGTCTCACACTCATTTATGTCTAAAAAGAAAACAAGACAAATGCTGACATTTGGATTTTTTCTTGAACCATTCTAGAGCACATTCATCAGACTCTTTGTGTACTGTACATGTTTATTCACTATGAGTCAAGTTAGTTTATATGGACAGGGACTTACACTCCAACTTTCCAAGCTGTGGACTATCATTTTTTTCCATTTAGCTTTGCTTCGTTCCCCAAGTTAAAATAGCTGGGTATGCTGTTCATACAAATAGTGCCTTATATAATTAGAAGCAAAGCTGATCCTGATACCTTATAGATCTGAATAGATTTTAATATAGCATTGGGGGGATTTCCCAGCAGACTGATAGAAAGTTTCATTGAATAATGAACTACTGGCAACAGAAAGTAACCAGGGGTTTTCATAGGATTGTATATCAATGGCCTTTCATTGTACCCAAATTTTGGTTGGTTTCTTGGAGATGAAGCACCAAATATATGCCTAGAGCAACAGAGGAGGAACACAAAAATCAAACCTGATTTGAGCATGGATATATGCTCACATTCAGGCTTACCCTGTGATTGGAAGGGAGGCAAATGCTTTTAATTTTCCTCCATTATTGTGATAGTGAGCTGTTGGCCAGAAGCCTTGCTTTTATTGTGACCTCCTTTCTTAGGAAAAATGAGTAAACAGATTTTTTGCTAGTTCCTCTCACCAGTTTGCCCAGGATTTAGCTGAAAGAATCACTCAGATTTTTTCTAGTCTTAACTCTACTGGGGCTTAATGTATATGGAGACAGTCACTAAATAGACCACACCAGGAAATGAATACAAGCTAAAAGTGTTTTTATTAAGATTGGATACTCTAGCATGCCTGAGCTGCTTCCAAATGTTATGCTGTTGTTTAGGATGTAAAAAAAATGTTCCAGCCCCTTTTGCCTGGTTCCTGGATATTTCTGTCAAAGTCTCCTTTCTTATTCTTTACAGAGGCTGAGATACCATCGGTGGCATTAGCTGGGACTTCTTTTGGCATTTAGGCTCTGATAAAATAGCTAAGACACTATCTACCATGTCCTGTGACTACATATGTTCCTAATTTGGATTGTGTAGGGGACAGGAGGGAACATGATGGTGCTTGCAGTCTGAGGAAACCTGTGGCATATCTCTCCCTTTAGAGACCCTTACTGGACGCAGCCAATTTGAATAAGTGTCCAACCTTATCTTTTTGAAAAAAGTTATTGATAGGGTGGTGGCAAGGCAGCCTTCAAAGCACCATAGTAGCTGAGAATTAGCTGGATTTGTTTTAGTTTGATCAGGTCTTGGCATGGAATGGAAATGGCACAGGTCATGCTAAGGGTCAATTTTTGTTGAGATTTAGATGCAGGTAGTATTTCTTTTCTATTCCTTCTGGATTTTTAGTGGTGTTGGTATTACTGACCATGGTATCCTTTTTTGCCATTTGCCAGCATGGGGATTGGAGGCAATGATTTGCAATGGTTCTATCCTTTTTTTGATGGGTGATTTTACTCAGTGGTGATAGAGGAGAAAAGGTCAGCTACAGGGTTTCTCACTTGTGTGATGCAGCAGGATTTGGTCATCTCCCCTGTTGTTTAATATCTACATGAAAGGTATTGGTGTTGTGGTTAAGGCAACAGGCTAGAAAATAGGAGGCCATGAGTACTCTTCCTACCTTAGGCATAAGGCCCTGGGTGGCTTTGGA
The DNA here is from genome assembly GCA_032468055.1 of Acrochordus granulatus. Lineage (NCBI taxonomy): Eukaryota > Metazoa > Chordata > Lepidosauria > Squamata > Acrochordidae > Acrochordus > Acrochordus granulatus. The sequence continues at coordinate 274,510 of JANHZU010010948.1, read as the reverse complement.
CCAGCCCCAGGAAGAAGTAAATCACTTCTGAGATCTTGCCAGGAAAACTACAGGAAACTTCTTTTTATCAAAAGCACAAACACAAAATTCCCACTATTCTGGGCTGAGCTGGTGATCTGTCCCAGTGTCTGTAAATTGCTAGGAACTTGATGGAATGAAATGGACTGAAGTTGAACCCAATCAGTATGCTTTTTGTCTAACCAAGTTCCCAATTAGTTCTGATGTTGTCTCTTGAGGAAGAGGCATTAACATGAGGAAGACTTAAGGGTCTTCCTGGACTTGCAACTACTACTGGTTAGACAGTTGGAGTTTGTGGTCTTGAAAGTGTTTGCCAAGCTCTGGCTGGGCACAGGTTGCAGCCCTTTCTGGAGATGAAGGCCTTGCACAGTAACTCAAGCTGTCATCACAGGCTTAGAGTATTGCAATATAAACTTGAAGATCACTAGAAGCTACAATTGGTCCAAATGGAGAATCTTGCTTGATAGGAGATGTTAATTGCTCTGCAATGGTTGCCAGCAGTTCAAAGTGCTGTTTTCACTTCTAAAGCCTTAGCAAGGTATCTTCAAGGCTGCCTTCTCCAACCAGAATCAATTTTTTTCAGTGCAATCATCATGAGAAAATATCTTAACAATCCCACATTTTTGTTAACTAAAGCTTTCATGAAGCTAGTTAATAATGCTTTTCACTCATTTGATTTGGATCTATCTTCCTAAAAATACAAGTTAGCCTTAAGTGTGGTGGCCTTCCAGTGTCTGTGTGTATTCTCATTAATGCAAGTCATGTCTTGTAGCAAAGTTGCAAAAAACTTTCACACCAAATTTTAAAATGGTGTGGAGAGTTAAACAACAATATTAGAGACAATAGGGGAAGCAACACCATGCATATATGGCCTCCTCAAAATTCACAGGGAAGGCATTCCACTGAGACTATAGTTTGCAGCATCAACTCTGCCACCTATAACATTGCTAAGCATTTAGCCACTTTATTGGCACCTCCAATAGGCAACTCTACACACCACATCAACAGTTCACAAGATTTTGTCAACCAAGTTTGAAATATTTAGTTGGATTATGATGAAACAGTGGTTTCTGATGATGTAACTTCACTATTCATATGCAAACCTACAGATGAGGCAGTGAAAGAAGTGAGGAAAAGGCTTTTACAAGACAGTTCATTGGCTCACAAGACTAAATGACCACATTTGCTCTTTTTCGGACCTCTGCCTGACAAGCACTTATTTCAAATTTAATGACGGTTTTTACAACAGAAACATGGCTGTGTCTCATGTATCTCCCATTGTAGCCAATCTTTACATGGAAGGATTTGAACTCAAAGCTTTGAACTCTTTCACAGGTTGCCCTCCTCCCCACCCACTGGTTTAGATTTGTGGATGATACCTGGGTCAAAATCAAAACACATGAATCAGAGGCATTCACACAACATATTGATGCCATTAACAGGAATATACAATTCACACATGAAGATGTTAAAGGTAATTTTTTGGACTGTACTATATGAATCAAAGAAGATAGCAGCCTGGATATTAGAGTTTATAGGAAACCTACATGCACAGATCAGTATTTATCCTTTGATTCCCATCATCCTTTGGAACATAAATTGAGAGTGAACAGGACCTTAAAACATTGTGCTGACATTTTACCTTTAAGTAAGGAAAGTTCCATCAAGGAAAATTTGCATATCACAAGATCTCTTAGCAATTGTGGCTATCCAAATTGGTCCTTTATCAAAGCCTCTAAAAGATCTAACCTCTCCTCTTCTGCTTCTAAGAAAGAAGATTTAAACAGACGAAGCAGTCTGTAACCATTCCATATGTTGCTGGAGTATCAGAGAAACTTAGAAGTATTTTCAATAAACATAATATTAGGGTTCAATTCAAACCAAGGAATACACTTAAACAAAAATTACCACATCCCAAAGACAGATGTCTTTTATGCCATTTAGTGTAATGAAGCTTGTTCAAAATTTTACACTGGGGAAATAAACAGAAATTATACAAGAGATTTAATCAACATAATTTTTCAGAAACATCGGCTGTTCATCTACTTCTTAGAGAAAAAGCACTACATCCAAGATTGCAGATTTCAAATTCTTGATAGAGAAATCAACTGGATTTTGAAAGGGATAAAAGAAAGCATATACATTAAGATATTAAATTCTTCAATTAATAAGGGGGGAGGGACAGGATTTCAATTGCCCCTGTTTACAATCCCACTTTGGCATGTATGCAAAATAAACTTTTGGCTAGAGCAGAGGTGATTAAACTGAAATCTTGAGACCTCTTTCTAATCTTTACTGCCAATCTCCTGTTTTTTGAGCTTGTTGCATGAGAACCAGGGTACAAGGTTCAGTTTCCTGTTTTTCCCATTTTCGGAAATGTGTTCAAATATTTCATGTCATTTTTCTTTTTTATGAGACTGAAGAAGACTCCTGGATTGGAGCTGAAACGTTTCTCTGTCATGTGTAAAAGTAAATGTCCAGTTGCCTTTTTAAATTTGGTATGCAATTTTTTTTTTGCAATTTTGTTACAAAACATGACCTGGATTAATGAGAATAGACATAGGCATAATGCTAACATATTGACATTGTTTTTGCCCTTCCTTTTGTTTCCTTTGAGAATGTATTAATATTTACAGTTGTGCCTGAATACTGGAAGAGCTGTCAGCAAAGTATCTAATTAAATACATCAGGTACCACTTGTCTGACAAGTTATTTTCTGATACCTGCAGACTGGGATCTTACCAAAAATTGTGCAGCATTCACAGATGAATCTCTTAAAGCATTCAAAGATGAATCTCTAAAAGAGACTCTGGGGGTAAGAAAGGAGCTATGTCTATGGTCTATGACCTTTTTTTAATGATGAATTTATCAATTGCCTGTGGATTAAAACTATTAATTGGATGTATCTTGTAAATGTTGCTCTTGTTTATTACTGAAGAGGTCAACCCATGACTTTTAAAGAGCTTATTTATCATCACAAAATATTAGCAGCTTTATTGTACTAAGAACTACAACTATTTTCACCTTCTAAATCTTTTATGGGGTTTATATTTTATTTTTATCTACTTCATTTGAAACATGTATACTAGTTCTCCTATTTCAAAAGGTTTTTTACAGTTTACAGCAAAATGCATTTTTACCCCACTGTCAAAGAAAAATAAGACCAAAAAAGTCGTAGACATCAAATTAGGCACCAAATAGTACACTGGCATCATTTGAGGATCTGAGAATTAAATAACAAAGTAACAAAAGAACCTTTCACAGCAAAAGGTAGAAAACCCAGGCCTTGGATTTGAGAAAATAGCAGACAGATTTATAAGCATGGCATATTTTCACCTCTGACATTCTAAAAATGGTAGATATTCAGAGTTAGCCAAAGCCAAGGTGTAAAGTTTATGGAGAAAATAAACATCTATTTTCTGTTTTGCTTAAACTGCGGAAGTCATGATGGCATTACAGCCAGTAAGAATAACAATATGAGTGCACTAAGAAATTTGAGCTAGTAAAATTGGATTTGTTTTGCCAAGTTTTCAATAAATAGATGCAAAACTATTTCTTCAGGAGACAGTGCCAAACAGTTTTTCTTTACTCTGTTGATCTTTATGACCTGCTTGGAAGCTTTGAAATGAACATTTATTTCCTCATCTATTTTAAATCACTTCCATTTGGCAGTCATGGATTTTTCTTCCTGACTTCCATGATCCCAATGAAGTTTAAATTAATTCATTTTTTTTACTAACATGGAGATAGGATCTTTAGTCCAGCAGCACCTTCCAGATGATATATTGTTGCCTGGACTCCAGACCAATCCACAAAACCATATTTTTAGGACATTTCTAAAGGCCA
>JANHZU010010948.1:255901-268184 GCA_032468055.1 Acrochordus granulatus | reverse complement strand
AATCAGAGCAATATTTTAACACAAACATAAATTAACAGTCCACACTAACAAAAAAGCTAAATTGTATCTAAATCATTACTGTTAATATAGGGCATCTTTTATTTTTATTATTATTTTATTATTATAAAAGAACAAAAATAGGAATTACACACAGAAAGTATTTTATTGATGCATTTTTTGAAATGACATTTTACATACTACATAAATGTCTACCTGTTCGTCTGATCTCTCTATTGTATTGGATTCCATGCATCTTGCATTTATTTACCCCCAAAAAAAGATATTAAGCACATCTTTCTAAATCTAAACATGATAATTTCTACAGAAATGTCCTGTGCTTACCTGCACATGTGCGGTTGTCAGTTGATAACTGAAAGCCTGCATTGCATTGGCAGTAGTAGGAACCAGGACTGTTCACACACCGATGGTGGCAGAAGGAAGGGATCGTGCATTCATCAATGTCTATGTTGCCATTAGAACAGAAGAATTTTAAAAATAATTCCAAAAATGAAGTTACAAAAAATAAATACTAGCAGCAATACCTACAAACATCCCTATTCTAGCTTACTGCAAAGAAAAGTGTCAATGTGCACCACCATCTTTAGTTTTAAGAATACCTCTGGCATTCTTGGGGGCATGGTGGCTAAACAATGGTTAAGATGCTAGCTTTGTTGGCTGGAAGTTCAAGACCCAGGTGCTACACTCACATAACAGAGTGAGCTCCTGTTATTCACCCCAGCTCCCACCAACCTAGCAGTTCAAAAGTATGCAAAATGCAAGTAGATAAATAAGTATCACCTAAATTGGTGGGAAGGTAACAGCATTCCATGCACCTTGGTATATAGTCATGCCAACCACGTGACCACAGAAGCATCTTCAGACAATGCTAGCTCTCCAGCTATTAAACAGAGATGAGCACTACCTAGAGCAAGACACGACTGGAAGAGGAAACCTTTATCTTTTATTGGCATACTTAGTGGAGACTGTACTTTCCATATATCCTTTAAAAAAGATAAAAGCCAAAGACTGATGTGGCTGAGTGGACAGAAAGGGTGACAAGAAGCTTCTCCACTGGTAGGCTTTCCTGTAGCAGCCCTTTGGGATGTGATCATACATCATTCTGTAAATCTAAGTCAAAAGTCACTGTTTCAGCTCTGACTGGGTTCTCTTGAAATCTACATTGTTCCTATATTAAATGAAAAAGTTGTAGGATTTTAAATCCAAAATTAAAATTATCTTCAAAGTCTAGGAGGCCAGAAAGATGCTATGCAAAATATTTGAAATATATGCTTTGCAATGTGTGAGACAGCATACAAAGCACCTATTTTTGAATTGTTAAAACAGCTTTGTTTGTCTTTCATTTGCAAAGTCCGTATACTAGTTTGGCAGCTATTCTCTTTTGTGCATGTATAAACATGTGGAGGGCAAGTGATTGCTTTTATTAATTAAAAATAGGGGCATATACATGCTTCCACATGTTGAACTTATTTCTTTCAAATGTTTTTAATGCACAGTCTTCTTACAAGCTTTCCATCTTAAAACTTGTAGCAGCTTTTCCCAGCTACCTGGGAATTTTCATCATCCTCATCAATGCAACCACACTGCTGGCTGGAAATGACAAGGAATAGCAGACCTAACTTACAGAATGCTGGGACCCATGCATTACACTCAACGGAATGAAATTTGGGGAAGTTTTGACTGCTTCAGCACTGCTAGATTACTATGGTTAGGGTGATCCTCACTCTCAACATTCTGTGATAGTTTTCTGACTACTCTCTCACCCCCTTCTCCACCCAAGAACAGCCACTTAACTGTCTTTTGGGAAGGGAAGGGAAGGAAAGGGAAGGGAAAGAAGGGAGGAAGGAACAGGGAGGAAGGAATCCCCATGCACCCTTCCCAGGCCATGCTGCTGTCTTCTGCTCTCCCACACATCCTCACAGACCTGTACTGTCTGCTGCAAGCTTTCCCCAACCCATGTAGCTCCTCTTGCAAATCTCCACACACTCTTTCACTCTGTGCACATTCCTTATATGTTTCCCCCCACCCATGCAGCACCTCTCATGCATCCCTGCATACCCCTCCTGACCCACGCCACATACCCTTCCTGACCATACAACTTCTCTTGCGTATCCCTACGCACCCTTGCCAATCTCCCTACATACTATTCCTGATCTGCATCCCCTCACTCCCTACTCACCCAGCAGTAGCCACTTATCTTGGACTTGCGATTTCTTTTAGTCTTCCATGCAACCTTCCCACAAGCAAAGTAAATGGGGAAACCAGCAGAAATTTGACGGAGGGAGAGATGGAGGCAGAAAGGAAGATTTCCAATGCACCCTGCCAACTTTCCACAAGAAAACAATGGGGAAGCCAGCAGGAAGTAAGAAGTCACTCCCACTCCCACTGTCACCTATGGTCATTCTGTTTTTCTGTTTAGATAAGGAAAAATCTTTAAAATTATGACCCAACAGTGCAAAGGTTTTCTAGTACATGATAATTCTAGGCAGCCAACAGCAACATTCCATAACATCATATATAGAGATATTTCCAGTGCAGTACTTACCAATGCACTGGTCTCCCCGCTTTTGATATCCAGCTCGACACTGGCAGGTGAATGAGCCTCTTAAGTTGACACAGACCTGATCTGATCTACAGGTGTGGGCACCAGTGGTACATTCATCAATATCTTTTAGATAAAAAATATTTAAAAACAAGAAAATAAAATGGTTATGGACTTTGGAAAGACCACCCTAACAGACCACAGTAATCAAGGAAAGTAAGATTCTGGTCTCATTTGATAGATGTGGCTGACCTTCTTTGTGGTCATACCTTGAACGTACAAGCACAATGCCAGCTGTGTCTATAATCCACTGTTTTCAGATCTGAGGGAAAGGAAGTATCATGACATCCTTGCTTTTATTCTCCAAGACAGACCAGTGTTTGAAAAGGGTTATGGAAATGGACAAAATACAATTATCCTCCAAAAGTGTAGGCACAGGTCTGTTGGATTAATGAAGTATTTTAGACTTTCATCCTACCCTTTTGAGTAATATCACTTTAATGGATTAAAATGTTTTCCTCCTCTTTTCCCCTAAAAGCAGACTGTACCTATGTAATGGGTTTGTATGTAATCTCCCAGATTTATGCCTCCTATAATCTAATGCAGTGCTGTGGTACACCTTCCTTCTGGCATTCAACACCAACTGGAAGTTTCTAAGCTGAATAAACAAATTCCTTAAAACTAGTTTACAAATCCCAATTGAACTCTTTGTATTTGTTCAGGAACTGGGAACCAGTGGCAGATTCCGGGTGGAGCCATGGAAAAGAAAAAATGGATTCTTTCTCATGCAAAATGAAAACAATGTTGACCATAAGACTTAAATCACAAATTGAACTGTTTTGACCTTATTCTTTAACCTTGCTCCCCTTCCATGCTGTCATTTCAAATACCCAAATATTTTCCAACATGCTTCCTTTCTAACTGACAACTCAATATAAATTTTCTTCCGACCTGCCTTGGTCTTTGAACTGATAGCTGTTATCAGTTCTTAAAAGCTGGTGTACTGCTTAAAAGATATAAAGATGACAGATGGGGGAATGCAGAAATTTTATTAACTTATAAAATGCCTGTTATATATCAGGTGGCTTGAGCGAAAGATAAAAAGTGAGAGAGACGAGAATGCATATTTCAAGTGAGCACAATATACTTAGTATGTTTTCATGCATGCTTGGGAAAGAATAGAGCTTGCATTTTGAAAAGTTCTGTGTAGTACATACTAGTGCATGTGCACATGTGTGCACAGGTAGTCCTCAATTTACATTCAGTGACTGTTCAAACTTATGGCACTAATAAATGAAGGGCTTACGAATGGACTCCAAAGTTATAGTTGTGGCAGTACCCTTGTGGTCATATGATCAAAATTCAGGCACATAGCAGTCCATTCGCACTTATGATCACAGGGGTACTTTAACTCTCCCCACCTACCTATCTCCCTCCATTATGTTCTTTTGAACCCTTGCACTCCATGGCCCCGATGTTCTAACTGACGTTTGTTGTATTCTTGCTCCTGTTGCTGACTAGCACACCTAGCCTGATCCTTCGTGACCTTCATTGTGCATTGTGGCTTCCTTGTGAGACCTGGGGAAGATGGCCTCATGTGGCCAGCAGCTGCCTTGTGAAGAGCCAGCCTAGTCACACCTGTCAGCAGTGGCAGCAAGAATACAGTGAATTTCAGCTGAGGTAATGGAGCATAGGGTGGCAGGAACCTCAGAGTGCAGAGACCGTGGAAGAGACTGTGGCTGGAACTGGGCTGTTATGGCTGTAGCTTCCTGGGGTGACTGTGCAGTGCTATTGAGCTGGGACTAAGTTTAGTACTGCAAAATAATTCATGTTGCGCTGTATCTCAGAAGTTGCTTGCAACCCCAGAGCTTTGGTGTGCCAAGAAGCACCTTTGTACTATATGCCTGGGCCGGGCTGGGGCTGGGCTTTTTGCACAGAGGGTTTTGTGCTATGCTGTGATTCAGGGGCTTCTTGCAGCCCCTGAACTATGGTGCACTATAAAGCTTCTTTGCACCATGTTGCTGGGCCAGGCTGGAACTAGGCTTAATGCTGCAAATGGATTTGTACTGTGCTGAGACTCAGGGGCTTTGGGTAGCCCCAGAGCTTTGGTGTGCCAAGAAGTCCTTTGTGCTGTGCTGCTAGGCCTAACTGAGGTGGGTAGCCATACTTTGCCAAGAAGCCCCTGAGCTACAGTTTGGCAAACAACCCCAAAGCTGCATGATTCTTTGGGCTGCTTGCCACCCCACAAGATAGGGTGCAAGATATCCCAAAAATGCAGAGGTATATGTGTGGGAGAATAGGTAGCTGGGGGAAGTTGAAGGAGAGGCAGTCTTTTATCTTGGAAAAATCAAGGCTTAGGTCTGGGAGGGAATAAACCCAGAATGGCTTGGATTGGGATGGGTTCTTGGCTAACAAATGATTCAATTATCAATGACAATGGGAAGTGTCATGATTGCAGGCACTAAATGATATTGTTTTATTTTCTGTAGTGCCCAAGAATTGGATTTATTTTCTGGAGTGTCCAAGAATATGACAAAAATCAATAGATGGAAAATTTAGAGAGGGGGAACCAAATTCAAAATGAGAAGGAATATCCCCTCTGCAGGAGCTATTAAGCAATGGAATAACTTGCTTCATGGAATTGTGGGTGCTCTATCAACCACAAGTTTTCAAGCAAAGGTTGGACAGCTAGTTGTCTGGAACAATAAGAGGCTTCCTGCCTTGGACAGGGGCTTGGACTGGAAGAGTTCCAAGGTCCTTCTATGAATTTTTTCTCTTACTGTTGCATGCAAATTTTGCCCATTAGGAACAGCAGTCCTTAAGTACAGTCAACATACATTTTGCTCTTAAGGAACTCAATCCAAACAAATCAAGCCAACACTGCACTCAAAATCTGTCTTGGGCTGGAATGTGGGGGATAGGTCTACTCAAAAATTGAGGACATTCAGAGAACCTTCTAAAACTTAAGCAAAATGGCAGAATATATAACAATTGCAGCTGTTCCTTTCTGTTCCTGCTATTTCTTCCTCTGGCTGCTATGTGGCACATGGAGTGGTTTGCAAGTCACTTATAACAATTGGGACAGGAGGGAGAAAGATTTTAAACCTGTGAAGAAATGATCAATAGAAACCATGAGGGACACTTCCTTCCTATTAGCAAGAGATGTCATGTTATGGTATTTCCTTCAAAAAGATGTTACAAGTTGAGAGTTTTAAAGGGGGTTAGGGAGGACTTTTATATAAAGTCCTTTTCAGCATCAAAAGTAGTATGCTTTTCAATGCCAGCTGGATAAAATAAAGGAGGAGTGTTATACTAAATATGGAAACACATTGTTGAACTAGATAGGTTTGGGGCCTGATTCAAGAGATACTTTTGATGCTGTATTAAATTCTTATGATGTAACAGGACTTGCGAAACTATGCTCCTATAGCATAAGGTGTGGTGGTGCAAATGGTTAAGATACTCAACTTTCAGCTAGAAGGTCAGCAGCCCAAGTTCAAGACCCAGCACTGCCATGAAATAGAGTGAGCTCCCATTGTTTGCCTCAGCTCCTGCCAACCTAGCAGTTCGAAAACATGCAAATGCAAGTAGATAAATAGTTACCACCTATTTCTCTAAAATAGGTGACATCATCCATGTGCCTTTGGTATTTAGTCATGCTGGCTCATGACCACAGAAGTGTCTTTGGACAAATGCTGTCTCTTCGGCTTGGAAACAGAGATGAGCACCACACCCTTATCATGACTGGCAGGATAACCTTTACCTTTTAGAGCATAACGGGTTGTTTATGCACTGCCTCAGGTTAATTTGATTTTAGAGTAGCTAAATGGAGCCCTCACCCTTTCAGGCATGGCCTGCACATGGAACAAAAAGTTGTTATGAAAGTGACATGCAGCCTTATGTTGTAGGTGAAGGAGTGTGCGCGCGTTGGTTTCTGAGGGTTTCCTCTATAGTAAAACTCCTTTCTTGTAAAGACAAACAATGACAGTACAAGAATTAAAGTTCTTTTTTGGGTGGGAGGCTGATTTCAAGTCAGTGTTGACTCCTGGCAACTTCCTGGACTAGTCCCTGCAGATTTCCTGGCAAGTTTTTTGGAAGTGGTTTTCCATTGCCTCTTTACTAGGGCTAAGAGAGCATGACTGGCTCAAGGGCACCCACTTGGCTTTGTGTTTAAGGTGGGAGTTGAACTCACAGTTTCCTGGTTTCTAGCCTGGTGCCTTAACCACTACACCAGACTGGCTTTTATTAAAGTTCTAGCATAGCCTATTTCCTGCTATATAGCATGAAAAACATCATACATGTTTTTATGTAGGAGAACATTAAAAACAACAAAATAAAAAATTGTAGTGGGTTTTTCATTTGCAGCCTACAGTAAAGTTTTATAATTCACTCAGCAGTCTAGTACCTTATTCTGCTGTATGTAAAGATAGTGGTGTCTGTGCATGAGAGTGAAACAGATGAGAATTACTAGCAAGTTAACATGAGAAAAGGAGAAAGGTCAGTGAGGAAGCTTTCCTCTCTCTGTCACCCTCCCTCTCTCTCACACACACAGACTTTTTTCTGTTTTCACACACCACCCTTGTCTTTCTGAATCATCTGTTTTTGTAAATATAAGAAAATAAAACTTCACACAATGCTTTTGTTCCTAAGCAACAGCTGCACATGTTCTTTGCTTCCCCTCCTGCTCAGCTTTGGCAGAGAGACCTAAATGGAGAAACACTATAGAAGAGAGAAAGAAAAAAAAATAAATGATGGAGAAACAACATTAAAAGGACAGAAGAAGATGCCCACCAACTGTTTATAGTAGGACTTGGCTGGCTTTTCCTTTAACTCTTTTAGAATGATCTATTGAAAGCACTCATTCACAACCATGAATATTTCTATTTTCCATAAATCACATTCAGTCTCAAAACAATTTCTCAAGTCAGATGACATTTATTATATTGTCTTGTGAAGCAGTTGCTCTACTGTTCAGTCAAAATGCTTTCAAAAACTCATTAATTCAGAAAAACAATCTGATAGTAAAAAGGGGAAATCAGCACCATTCAGAGCAGTAAGAATAACATTAACTATCAGCTAGATGCCTCATGAGTTTTAAATAGCCTTCCTAGATGAGGTAAAAGAAACTACTCAAAGGAGTTGTGTGTTTTCTAACTTGATTTCCAGATGAATGGATTTCAACGGGGAGCCAGTTTGGTGTTGTGGTTAAGGCACCAGACTAGGTCCCTGAGCCACTCTCTCTCAAGGTTATGAGGATCAAAATACAAGAGGCATGTATGTGTGTGCATGTGTGTGTTACAAGCAGCAAGCTGTAATGAAAAGAAAAGATACTAAGAGGGAGCAGAAGAGCACTGATTGTGTTTTACAAGTTGCAGCAATTTAAGAGAAACTGTTTTCTGACCAGGAAAACCTCTTCCTTTTCTTGATTTCAGTGAGGGACAGTGGCTGTCCCCAAAGTGAAATCCAGGTTTTAGGATTTGGATACAAGTAAGCAAGTTCATCTCTCCCATTAGAAAACAGATTTAAGATGATATGTTTTGGTTTTGCTAACTTTCCGTGAAATGTTTGATAAAGTTGCAAAGTTTTATTCGACATGTGGATTGAAAATTAAGATTGTATATTTATTTTGGGAGCTGCCAGCAGCCAAGTGGTTAAGATGCTGGGCTTGTTGGCCAGAAGATCGGCAGCCTGAGTTCAAGACCCAAGCATGTGCAATGGATGAGCTCCTCTTGTTCGCCCCAGCTCCTGCCAGCCTAGCAGTTCGAAAGCATGCAAAATGCAAGTAGATAAACAGGTACCACCTTGGTGGGAAAGGTAACAGCCGTCCGTGCACCTCAGCATACAGTCATGCCAGCCACACAACCATGGAAGTGTCTTCAGACAATGCTGGCTCCTTGGCTATGAAACAGAGTTGAGCACCGCCCCCTAGAGTCAGACCTTCTAGCTGAAACAAGGAAGCTTTACCTTTACTTTTTATTTCTCGCCTAATCCTCATGCAAACAAAATAATTTCATTTATTATGCGGGTCATTCAGGGGCCTCAAACTGTAACAGGACTCAAACTGAGAGTCCTTTCCTCAAGCCTTTCTTGTGCAGGAGATAACATGGGCAGGACAGAACATTTCAAACATTCACAAAGGAAAGAGAAACAAACGAGAATAGAAGCGTTTGAAGATTACGTGTTGCGCTGTAACATTTAACATTTTCAGAGTTCATTTCAAATTGTGGAATTCTTTGGGAAGGGAGGCAGAGTTACTTCCATCGCTGTTATTCTTCTCCTGGCAGGCAAACTTGTTTTTATTCAGGCAGGCCTTCGTCATATACACCGGTTCAGTTTTATGGGTGATGTCTGAATATTATTAATACACATTTAATGGTACTTTTAATAATGTCTTAATTTATTTTACTGTTAGCTGCTTCAGTGTAAAGGTAAGATATAAATCAACACCATTGTATCAAGAACCCTGATAATCATTTTGCAAGGCAGACAAATATGTTTATGCACCTGAGCAAAGCTGTCATGACAGATGCTTATTTAAGAAAATAAAAACAATAAAAAACCTTAAAAAAGAGAAGAAGGGTGTGTTAAATATATTCACTACCTTGAGTTGTTTATAAAATAAAGGTGGGCTATAAATAAATAAATAATTTGACTTCCAATCATTTAATCAAGTGATGATGTGACTGAAGTAAATCTGATTCTATAATTTCCTAGTTTAGAATTTTGGCCACAGCTAAGAAATCGTTTGTAGTTCATAAAGGATAAAAATCTCATAGAATAATTATCCAGATTAAAGCTAGAAATAGTGGGAACCCAAGCCAATGGTAGATAGACCAAAACTAGATAAAAGACTATCATTAGACCTGGAAAAACAAACAAAAAAGATCCTCTCTCTGCATAGAATGAAAAAAAATTTCTAGTTCCTGTTTGACATTTTTCAATGTATATACTGTATGCATTTGTTTGGTGATAGTCTCCCCAAACTTGGTTGCTGTGAAGAGGAGCTTCCTGGACACAAAGCCTGCTTCCTCTCTTGCACTTAAAGGATCCTGAAGATGAGAGAGACTGGACAGGTAGACATATATTTTTCGGAATGGTTTCAGCTTTGGTTGTTGGATGCTATGGCAGCTGGATGGAGGAGAGAGGTAAACAAAGATGCTGAAACTCAGGATGGAGAGGAGGGAGAAAAGAACAGTGGCTTGAGTAGGGAGCATGGAGAGGGAAGAAGTCTTCCCAGTGGGAAAATGAGCCATCAAATTATGCAGAGCTGTAGCAATTTACACAGATAAGTAGGAAATATCAGATCTTTTACAATTTTGTGTACTCTGGAACAGAGCAAAAATAAATGGTCCCAGTACCCAAACAGAAAATACCATGAGCTCAGACAGGTCCACAATTGATCCCAAAGTGACCCAAAGCTGTCACATCAAAGGGTCTTCTGATAACCCTTCCATTTTCATTATTTTCAGCAGCCTAGACCTAGGCAAGTTAAGTTCCCACTTCCAGCTGGATAGAAACAGATAGATAGGAAACAGACCTCTTTCTGGAAATGCCTAAAGGGGTGCACCGAAAATACCCAGATTGTTTCTGGGAGTTTTTTTATTAATACTTCAAGAAGTAAATGAAACTTTTATTTCAGTGGAAAACCCTTTATCTCAATCATTGATTGTATTTCATGCTTATGTAACATTTATTAGGGACACAATCCTAATGAGGGTACTGTAAATCCATCAAAGAGATGCTCTGCAACACACATCCGCTCAGCCAGATCATCACTCCTGAAATCACTGAAGCAGCAAGGACTTTTTCCAGGTTCCTGCTTGCTCTGTAAACTGCTCCTGACTCTTTCAGTATAAGTCTCTGCATGACCGTCACTCATTCATCCTTCATTCCCCCATTCTAATTCTTCACTCTCTCCCTTATGCCATTCTCTTTGTTCTTTTGGCTTTCCTTTCCATGATACATCTCATCGAATCTTCCCTTCCTAACTCCAGTTCCTTTCAGCACATATCTCCCTTTTACATTCCCTTCTTTGCAGCCTTATATTTTCTAATTCTTTCTTACACCTTTGTGTTTGCAAGATTCTTAATGCCTTTGTAAAATGTGAACAGCTCAGCTGATGAAAGCCAACGATATTTGACTGCCTGTCCCCCTGTAACTTTATTGCCATTTCATCAGTGCTATTACAAGCTTCATCATCCTCAGAGCTACCGCTGCAAAATCCCATAATGCAGTGCAAGAGGAATGCTTTATTGTTACAGTTAAAGATTTAAGCATAGATGCATGCATCACCCAAACTTTAGCAAGCTTTTCTAATCATGAAGAGCAGGTTTGAAAGGATTCTTGAAATTGCTTTGCTGAATGTTAAGATTTATGAGACAGCCAAAAGGAATATAAAAAAGTGTGTGTGTGTGTGTGTGGAAGGAGCCTATTGCCCCTCCCCCTTGCTGAATACAGATCAATTTGCATTTCATTGTCCTCGTTCCTATCAGGTTCATTAATTGCCAGTGATTTCTCTTCATTTGCCAAAAAATGTACCCAGGGCTCCTTTGAGAAGTTATTTGTACTGTTTTGTCCCTTCTGATGCTGACTTTGGCAGAATGCTTGTTGTTCTGTGCTAAAAAGCTGGGTGAGCTGCTTTGAGGTCCCAAACGACCCTTCCTTGAAGCAAGCTGTTCTTTTAAGGCATCCGCTGCAGCTTCCCTCACTGCCCACGAGCACTGGATTCTCACTGAAACTTAAAAACAAGCGGACGGACTCGGACATTCCAGGCTCACAGATCTCATCGGAAGCGGCTCCAACTCAGTGGGCTTAGGATCTCTTTCCCTTGATCCCTCCATTCCTCACTCGCATGCCTGGCTTGGTTCCCTCTGACTGTGACTCATTCTTCCCAAACCCCTGACTCATTCTACAAATTTGTTTTCTTATGTAACATTCTAATCTCTGCCCTTGCTTCCTACAACTAAATAATCACAGCCATGCTTGGCATTTCAGTGTGGTTCCCACCAGCCCTTTAACCTTCAGTGCATATTCCTTTAGAACAGCCCTTTTATGTAACAAGCCACAGGCTGTCTTGATGTCCTTTGAAACCTTTGTCAATCTGAAGTCCATGGTTACAGGGTGTTGCTTTTAGTCCTCCAAGCATATAGTAGTAACTTGTTACTCTTGGTTGCTGGTTGTAGGGTTGGAAAAATCCAAGACCTTGTTGCCCAGCACCTAATGCTTGAATAACAGTACTCCAAGCATGCTTTATAGAATCACGGGTCACCAAGATGAACCACAGCACAAACATACTCTGATAATTAGGATTTCTATCTTGTCTCCATGATTTCCCTGATTTCATCCCTATTCCTCGAGTGTTTTGTCTCAGCTCCTGCCGACCTAGCAGTTTGAAAATGCGCAAACGGGAGTAGATAAATAGGCGCCTTCAACAACAGATGGTGTGATGCATCGGTTGAAGTCCTTTCTTGGTCGCGTCAGTGGTCTCTCTCTCTCTCTTGCAGACCTTGCCAAGTGGGAATAACACTAAAGAAAACACATTCCTATTCCTCAAGTAAGACTGGCTTAGGTAATAATTAGCTACAACAGTATAAAAGGAGTATTTCCATTATTCTGTCATAGCTTCAAGCTATATAAAATCTATCAAGATTTGCCACCCATTAACTTGGAGCTACAGCCAACTGAATGCAGATTTCCAGAGAATAGCAAGGAGAGATAAGAAGG
>JANHZU010010948.1:227170-240215 GCA_032468055.1 Acrochordus granulatus | reverse complement strand
TTGGGTGAGTTTTGTTTATGTTTCTGCGTATGTATGTTTCTTTCTTCTTTGGCTTACACATATATACTATTTTTCTGCCTTTCAGTTCTTCTCAGTGCAATTTAACACATATCTGAGACAGATCCATATGCTTTTGATACTCACAAGTCTATTTGAATGTCAAGAAACTATGTCCCAGTCATATCTATCTGTTTGCAATCTAATGTTTGAAAATAACTCATCCAATCAATGACTAATTAGTGAATACAAAGCACTGCCAGCCAACTAGTACTCATGTGCTATACATTCAAGGTTTTAAGTAGCTCCATTAAACCACTTTCTGATTCTACAGAGTATTTTCTTGTTCACAAAAATAAAATAATTTACTAGCATTTCCCCTCTACTGTGTTACAAGATGCTCGATTATTGTAGAGATGATGAGATAATAGTGGCAATATATTTTGAAATAGTTTGGCTGATAAAGTACAATATAAATACCTATTTATTTATTTGTATCCCGCCATTATTATTTTATAAACACCTCATTGTGGCAAACATATTTAACATACTTTCCTCCTCCTATTTTCCCCACAACAGCAGCCCTGTGAATGGGTTAGGCTGAGAGAAAGTGATTGGGCCAAAGTTACCCAGCTGGCTTTCATGCTAAAGTGGGACCAGAACTTACAATCTCCCAGTTTTTACTGTTACCTTAACCACTAGACCAAACTGGTTCTCATACTAAGTAGTTTAAGGTTAATACTTTTAAGTAGCCTCATGCCACATAAGGGTATTTTAATATAGGGGAGACATTTAAATTGGTCAAATCAGTGTATGAAGAAACATAGTGAAGTTATCTTACAGAAACTTTCTTATTCTAATAATTCTCTGACAAGTATACCAGAGGAGTTCTTTTAAGTTGAATTTCTAGCTTCCAAGTTCCTTGACTGAACATTTGAATTCACACATGCATCTTCTTGTCATTTGGTTCAGTCCCTGAATGAATGAAAAGGAGAGCTGGCAGGAGGTAAATTATCTGAAAGGAAAGGTTAAGTGATCCAAAAACACAGTCTTGATCTAATTCATGGAAAAGTAAGCCTGGATCTGATTGTGGCCAGTCACTTTCTCTCAGACCAACCCACCTCACAGAGTTGCTATTATGGGAAACATAGAAGGAAAAAGGTGTGTTAAATATGTTCACTACCTTGAGTTGTTTATATAAATAAAAGGCAGGATACACAGACATACATACATAACCATACATACATACACATATGCATACATACATATAGATAGATACAGATATCAATGTACAGGTAGTCTTCAGCTTGCATCTGTTTGTTCAGCGACATTCAAAATTGCAGGAAATTTGGCCATTGCAACATCCCCCTGGTCATCTGATTGCAATCCTGATCCTTAGGTACCTGGATTGTAATTATGGCAGTGAGCCACTGTCATGTGATTACTATTTGACCTTCCCTGCCAACTTCCCACAAGCAAATTAATAGGGAAAGAAGGCAGTGAAAGGTACAAATCTTTCCAGTAAGTCGGTCCCAGCACTTTTCTCCCAAGGAACCCAAGATTACATACTCTGTAGTAACTACCTGCAGTAGCCTACTCTGCCCTTGCACAGCTTTTGCCAGCCTTCCCATTGCTTCCCCTGTCTATAAGCGGCCTCTGCCAACCCTTTCCAGATCTCCAACAACCCATGTACAACCTCCATCAGCCTACTCACTCTCTATAACAATTGCCCATGGCTTGCCTGAGATTCCCACTTCTTCTCACTTAATGACCCACACGGGATCAAAATTGACAACACTACATAATTTGGTCATGTAATATTGCATTTTATAAGTACATTGCTCAGCAATAATCCCAGTCTCAATTACCAGTATAACCCAAACAATATCTGTATTAAGAATTGAAGCATAGGGTAACTAAATAATTATACTAAAGTTTTTATGGAGTGAATGTTGAGATATGTCATGTAGGCTCTTTTAGAGGACAAACATTGACATAAGAGTGTAAAAAGACACAGTAGTTTGAAAAAACAGAGGATACAACGTTCTATATCCAAAATACTAATGTATAATGGCTAGCTGAGAAGTGGAATTAGAATGGAAGTCATCTGCCTAATAGTATAGTAAGAACTTGGGGCCTTTTAATTTGTTGAATATTTTAAAATTATTTTTTAAAGTATGTTGCCAATATCTGTGTATATATAGTTGTAATAAAAGTGCTAACATTGACCTTCAAAGCCCTTCATGGCATGGGACCAGGCTATCTGAAGAACTGTGTCACCCCAATGGGGTATTCCTGGCCCACCAGAATCAGCAGAGGAGTCCTTTTCCGGTTCCCGTCAGCTAAGGAATTTCGGCTGGGGGGGGGGTTCTAGGAGAAAAGCCTTCTCTGCTGTGGCTCCTGCCCTATGGGACATCTCGCCCCTCGAGCTGAGGGCTGCCCCCTCCCTGATGGCCTTCCGAAGGGCCTTAAGACCTGGCTCTGCGAGATGGCCTGGGGCTCCAGGGGGGGCTCATAATCATCATGGAGGTGGCTGATGGATTCTTAGCTACCCTCACCCCCCCTTTTTATGTATAAAATCTTTTTAGTTCACCTCGCTAGTCTGCCAGGTTTTTTGTTTTAATGGGCTTATTTTATTTTTAAATGTTTTTAATTGTTGCTTTTAGTGTTGTTAGCCGCCAAGAGTCTTTGGATTTTGGCGGGATATAAATTTAATTTATAAATAAATAAATCATGGACGAAATTTCACTATGCAAGTTCAGGCTTCTAAGTACATCTGGTAGATCTGAAAATATTAATTCACACCTTTATATAGCATACTGTACCTTTGCATCGCTGCATGAGGGGGTCCCATTCATAACCATCTGTGCATTGCTGCATAGAAAACAAAATCAAGAAACTTAGCTTAAACATAGTGGTGTTAAGCCGCAAAATGATTGATTGATTCAATAGTTCTCTATATTCTTGCTGCATAAAAGTGGCTCCAGATTTGGGGAGACATTTTTCTTCAGCAGTTATCAAAACATTATTATTGCTAGCTCCTACATTCAAACTGTATATGCCCCATAAATCTCTAGAATATCTATTTGCTTCATGATCTTGCTGGAATTTTGTTATACTGATAATACTGATAAGAATATTTAATTAATTTGTTTGAAGAATCAAATATTAATTTATCATTAATGCACCACATAACTAATTCCTAAGTAATTCAGTATTTTAATCATTTTTATAATATTTTACTTACTAAGACTACCAGATTTTCCCATCTCAGTCAGAACCATGTCAGTTTAGTATCAGCAGTTAATCTAGACCATTTTACTGTTGGTTCAGGGGTACATATACTTGAAGTGAGAAGGTATTTCTATCTGGAAAAAGCCCAAGAGTTTCAGTTTTTGGTATATCCACCTGTCATCCTCCTGAAGTATTGGAAGAGAACTTCCTAAATTTCCATATTAGTAGGGAATTCTGGGAATTCTAGTCCAAAACATTTGGAAGATATCAGCTGAGGAAAGATGATCTAAATAGACAAAAGCTCTGACCTGAATAAAGCCACCTTTATATTTCAATCAGTAGGTTGAAATACATGCATTTCTTTTAAAAAATCCTCAGTCCTCAACAATTTGATATTTTCCATAATTTAATTTGCATTTTATATAGCTTGGGCAGCATCCTACAGATGCCTGTTGAAATTATGTCTATGTTCTTAAATTTAAATTAGATTTTTGCTTGGATTGCTAGAAAAAGAGATATATTAGTGAATCTAGCAAAATAAAAAAAAATCTTGTGACCAACACACAGAATATAAATAAGTTTTTTTCAGATTCTGTCTACTTTATCAAATTGGTTATGTAAATTAATACCGAAATATGAGGAACGAGATAGGATGAATAATTTGAGTAGTATTCATGCCTTTTCAACCAAGGAACTGTGACAAATATTACTAAGATTTAATAGGGCAGCTACGTATTACAGTGTACTGTTATAGCCAGCTTTCTAGTCAACATACAAGCATTAAACATACATGAGAAGAAACGTAAACAAGAAGCATCAAGAGAATAGATTCTGTTAACAGTTGCCTAAAATGATATAGTCAAGCAAGTCACAGAGGGACTGGAGAAGCCTAGGCCATTTGGACAGCAGAGCGGGAATATCTAAGCAGCAGTACTATATTAGCCTTAAAAATAAAATATTTTACCAACAAACTATTTTATTTTCATGGAGGTCCTTATCTATAATTTGAAATGGCTTGTCTTTTTGATCATAACAGACCCAGCCAAGAATGTATAAATACAAATAAGTTGTTTTTCAGTTGCTCAGTCATGTCTGACTCTTCGTGACCCCATGAACTGCATCATGCCAGGCATTCTGTCCTGCACTACCTCCTGGAGTCCACCCAAATCTATGCCCATCGCATCCATAGTGCTATCTAACCATCTTATCCTCTGCCATCCCCTTCTCCTTTTGCCTTCAATTTTTCCCAGCATCACGTTCTTCTCCAATGAGTCCTCTCTTTGCATTATGTGGCCAAAGTATTTCAGCTTCAGCTTCAGTATCTATCCCTCCAATGAACAATCAGAGTTGATTTCCTTTAGAATTGACTGGTTTTATATTCTTGCAGTTCAAGGGACTCTCAGGAGTCTTCTCCAGCACCACAATTTGAAGGCATCAGCTCTTTGGTGCTCAGCCTTCCTTATGATCCAACTCTCACAACCATACATTACTACTGGGAAAATTGTAGCATTGACAATACGGACTGTTGTTGGCAAGTTGATGTCTGTTTTTAATATGCTGTCTAGGTTTGCCATAGCTTTCCTCCCAAAAGGCAAGCATCTTTAATTTCATGGCTGCAATCAGCATCTGCAGTGATCTTGGAGCCCAACAAGGTAAAATCTGCCACTATTTCCATTTCTTCCTCTTCGATTTGCCAGGAAGTGATGGGAACGGATGCCACAATCTTAGTTTTTTTTATGCTGAATTTCAAGCCAGCTTTTGCACTCTTCTCTTTCACCTTCATCAAAAGGCTCTTTAGTTCCTCTTCACTTTCTGCCATTAGAGTGGTATCGTCTGCATATCTGAGGTTGTTTGTACTTCTCCTGGCAATCTTAATTCCGGTTTATGATTCATCCAACCTGACATTTCGCATGATGCACTCTGCATATAAGTTAAATAAGCAGGGTGACAATATACAGCCTTGTCGTACTCCTTTTCCAATTTGGAACCATCAGTTGTTTCATGTCTAGTTATAACTGTTGCTTTGTAACCCGCATACATGTGTCTCAAGAGAGAAGTAAGGTGGTCTGGAACTCCCATCTCTTTCAGAATTTGCTACAGTTTGTTGTTATCTACACAATCAAAGGCTTTAGCATAGTCAATGAAGCAGATGTTTTTCTGGAACTCCCTTGCTTTTTCTATGATCCAGTGAATGTTGGAAATTTGATCTCTGGTTCCTCTGCCTCTTTGAAACCCAGCTTGTACTTCTGGTAGTTCTCAGTTAACATCCTGCTGAAGCCTAGCTTGTAGTATTTTAAGCATAACTTTGCTAGCATATAAAATGAGTGCAATTGTAGGGTAATTTGAAAATACTTTGGCATTGTCCTTCTTTGGGATGAGAACGTAAATGGATGTTTTCCAATCATTAATTTCATTGTAATCGCCCAACTTTTGGTGGTTTTAACAACAAATTAAAATTGATAAATGAATAAGTCTTTACAGAGCAATTCTCCTTAGCTCTACTGAGAAATCTACCTCACTCAGTCCAATGACATGCTTAGCCTTAGGCTGCAATCCTATGCATTGGCTTTTCCCAATGCAATATCTTTCAGATGTATCCCATAATTATCCAACAACAAAACCAAGGAGAATTGTAATCCAAAAACTTATTTGGGAAGAATGGCTTAGAAGAATAAACATGTTTTCAAGACCCTGTGAGAAGTACTAAACCAACTTTGCCTAGTCTATCTTGGATGAGTTTGGTATTACTACTGACTTATTTCATCATTGGATTTGCACAAAATTTGCTCTGTTGTCTACAAAACAAATATTTTAAAAAAGTATTGTCTTAAGGCAATTCTCTACAAATGTGCGCCATCAGATAAACTAGATTACAGCCCTTGGTATTCCCTGCTACACTGAAGCTACAATCCAACATTTCTGGAAGTTACAAGTAATCTGTTCTAAGATATACTGAACCTAGGCCATTTAAAATTGAAACTAGCATTCTGAATTATGTCTGAAATTGACTACTGAAATAATGATTATTTAATAAAAGTGAGGTTTCTGCTTTAGATATAGGATTATTTGTTAGCTAGGCTTTCTACTTCATCTTCTTGGAAACAGCAGATTCTCTGAGTGAGAAAAGCACTGTTTTTGAAAACTCTCTATGTTTTTCTCTTTCTTCCTCTTCCTCCTTAAAATATCATATTTACCGTATATGTGATAGTTTCATCTGCTTCTTGTGAATGTCCTATAGCAAGGATCAGAGCAACAAGGACAGCAAAGGTGATCATGATGAATCTAAAAGGGAATAAAATCCATTTTTTTAAAAAGTGTTTGATATACACCCACATAGACATATATTTGAAAGTATCCCCACACCTTCCCTGTTCCTTTTGGCAAAAAGAGTCTTATTTTTCAGTCTAATTTTAGACTGCAAATAGACAGTCTAAAATTATTTTTATAAAATGAATATTCTTTTTATAAAACGATTCCCCACTAACTTCAAGAAAAATGATATTCAGAGAGAAAATTCTAATTTTCTATATGCAATGAATTATCAGAACAAAATTCCATGCAATAGTGCAATTTTTCCAGACAGGGTTTTACTACAAAGATCTATGTCAGGGAGAAGAGGAGCATATCTGAAAGCACCTTTCTGAATTTAACAGGTTTTGTAAAAAAAACAACAACCACACCCTTCAACTCGCCTATTGCATGTCTAGTCATAGCCAAAAGAAACCCCGCCACTCTACTGATTATATCCAATTGTGTTCACTATGTGTACAATATTCACTAAATAAAATATTATTGTTCAAGCTTTGTTGCTAACATTACTAAAATACACAGATATGACACTCAAATATTGGGAGATGTTATGAAGCTTCCCCCAAGTCAGAGGGCAGAGCAAGCTGCTGGGATAAATTAATGGGAAGGATCCTGAGATATATAGCCCTAAAGAAACTTGGCATTAGTATATTTTCAGGACTGGAAATAAAAACATGGGCATTGTAATACAACAAAAGAGATTATTTAAAGCAACATTATTTATGTAACTACAATGCACTTTTGTGAAATCCAGACATCTTAAACAGTTTGTTTATTTTTATAATTGTTATGGAAACTAATTAACCAGCTGGATGTGGCAAGATATAAATGTTGTAATTAAATACCAACTATAAGAAAATACAAAATAACAATCCAAAGAACAAAAATGAAATCAATCATTTAATCTTTTGTTGCCAAAACTTTTCAGTACTATTGAGAAAACTCTCCAGGTTTTAATTTTAGCCACAGTAGCTCAATGGGTGAATTTTGGGCCATTCATTGTCCAAAGTAGCTCACAGGGTTGTGATTGCAGAGAAATTAGGAAAAGGGAACACAAATTAGGAAATAAAATAAATGAAATGAAATATCACTGATCAGATTGGGATTTACTTCCCAATAAACATGAATAGGACTGCACTGTGGAAGTACTTAAAAGCAGATCTAGTCAGAGGAAAATGTATATATTTTGTGAGAACTAATAACTTCTGAAAACTCAATATCTGCATTTATTTATTTATTTATTAAATTTATATGCTGCCGAAATCCAAAGACTCTCGGCGGCTAACAACAACAATAAAAAAAAGATTTTACTCAAATCCCATCTTTTATAGAATTTGTCTTTATCTCCAATGGCAATTGAAGCTGAGAGTCAAAAATATGTGGCTCACATAAGAAAAGAGGTACAGGAGATACATACTACATTTTAAATTAACACTACACATTTGGCATTGGGGCTTTAGCACATAACAAAACCAAGGAGGCCTCCCTGCTTCTTACTGGCATTGCCAAAGTTGACTGAAGTGCCATGGCATCTGCAAAGCAGGGATCAAAAAAAGTCAGGAGGCACAATAAAAGAGGGCAGGGCTTCAATTGCACAATTGTGGCCACCATCTTAATGTGTTCAAATAAACATATAATTAATAACTCCTTCAACCCCCTATCTCCCTGACTTTCTCACTTCATAGGATATACTAACCTTGCCCTTTGATTACATTTCAGTGTTTTGCAGACATAACCATTAGGGTGCTCCTTGGAGCTTCTTTTCCACTGGGAAACCATCCTTACCTTGTTAAAAAGTTAACGTGCTTGCCTTGGCAAGCAAATACAATATTGGTTTTCCTGCCATCAATCTTGTTTTCTGCTATACCCAGGACATAGCAAGGTTTGATGGGATTTTTTAATCACCTCTACCAATATACAATTTTCTTCTTCCAAGCATTTTCCCACAAGTGACGGGGCTGCTTTTTGGATCAACAAACATACACAACTCTACCAATATACACTTCTGGCTTAATTTGCCATAATCAACCAAATTATAATTAGTTTGTCTTGAGTCAAACACAGAAAAGCTGATTAAAATATTAAGGAAGTGATATGAATGTGCAATAGCGGTGTGAGCACTTTCTACATTTGATTCATATTTTCTACTGACTATCATTTTGAAATAAAGGGGTGGGTTAAAATGATAGGCAGTGACTCTATAGTTAATTTTCTGAGACTAAGAGATATTTAATTAAGCAAAATTAACTTCTGAGTAGGAAGGGGCTATTATATTAGTAATAGCACTTAATGAAGAAATATTTGTCTAAGTATCCACCTGCACATGAAATAATTAGCAGGTAAGGGACTATTAGCATGTAAAACAGCGTTACTTAATCTCAGCAATTTGAAAATGTGTGAATTTCAAGTCCCAGAACTCTCCTGCAAGAATGATGGTTGGGGAATTCTGAGAGTTGTAATCCATGCATCTTCAAGTTGCTGAGATTGAAAAACATTGGTGTAAAGATAAAGCAATACACACATGTTTTCCTTGCCTTTAGCTTCTACAGAATTGGCTAGCAGAGCGCATGGTAGCAGTGGTGGCAGAGCTACTCTGCATGAACAGATTCCTTCAACGTGTGAGGCGGTTTGAATGAACCTTATGGGTGGCACCAAACTGCTTTTCTCTCTGGAAAAAAGAGAAAAGGAGGGAGATTTCAAACAACAGATACAAATAAAACTTGGGGAGAAAATATTTTATTCTGCTCAAGGGCTTCAAAGTATTTGACACCATCTGGAATTAAGGACTGAACTTCTGAATTGCTATGGAATTGGATTAAAAAACATATGATCTCATCATCACATCTCCATACCAACTCTTCAGATGTAACATAGAATTGGAAACAAAACTAAGGCTTTTTAAAAAGGATGTATAAAATTTAGGGGGGATCCACCCTCTTGCTTCCCCCCATTTATATATCATTGATCATCCAGGCAGATGT
Organism: Acrochordus granulatus; assembly: GCA_032468055.1. Lineage (NCBI taxonomy): Eukaryota > Metazoa > Chordata > Lepidosauria > Squamata > Acrochordidae > Acrochordus > Acrochordus granulatus. The sequence goes on along the minus strand of JANHZU010010948.1, from coordinate 230,694 downwards.
TGGAACAAAGCTGTTTCTAAATGACTCAAACATTAACTGTTTGCTATATACAGATGTTTTGGTCCTGTTACAGGAGCAGGAAACAGTCCAGGATTGGGAGGTGGTGTCATTTCAGGCCTTAGGGATTTACCTTATGATTTCATTAAACAGCTTTTTCATCCCAAGGTCATTTCCATGGTGCACTTCAGCCACTTTTTCCCATCCAAGTTGAGCCACTGCCGAATAATTGTTTGTAAATAGCAACAGGCACTCTAGCAGAATTATGTTATATTTCTGACTTGTTAACTATAGGAAACATTTAAGTGGAGACCTTTAATTATTGTTACTTGCACAGAGAAGAAGAGGGTGAAAAAGTCTTTTCTTTTATGACTCTTCCAGAGTTGATGATTAGAACCAATGTTGGTATCATTTAAGGGCATCTTTTTACAGGGTGGAATCAAAGCAATCAAGATGGAGTTGAAGCCCTCCCTGCATATACAAAGGGACTTCAATCTCACAGGCACCATCTTTTTAATCTCCCCACCTATGGACACCCTTGGTGACATTTAAGTATAACTTGTGACTGGTTCAATCATAATCCAGTACTGTACAGCACACAAAAGATTGGCAACCAAAACATTCACAAATGGGGAAAGTCATTTCATGAAAAAAACTTAAGAGAACGTGTTACCTCTCTTACTCAAAATTTTAACCAAAGCAAAAACATTTAAATAATTGTGTTGTACTTAGGAAGTTTTAGTCAGCATCTTTAATTTCCCAAGCAGGATTAAAGTTTCCCTTGTTTTGTTATAATTCTGGCAACATAAATGACAGAATTTTCCAGCAAAGGAGAGTTAGTTTAAAACACCTTCCATCTCATCTCATTGCTTAATCAGTGTTCCTCATCCTTAGCAACTTTAAGATGTGTGGACTTGCTCCCAATTCTGGGAGTTGAAGTCCACATATCTTAAAATTGCTAAGGATGAGAAACACAGCCCTACACATTCCTTTTGTAGCTACAAAGGGGCAAAACTAGAATCTTACTTGTTACAGTGGGTGGGAAAGAAAAGCAGGCAAAACGTCTATAGGAGAAAAGAAATCAAGAAGCGCTCTTTGTTGAATCCAAAGCTTACAAAAAAATAAAACCTGGGGAAGAAGTCTATGTTACTTGTAATACACAACTGTACCACAGAAAGAAGTGAGGAAATCCATACCTGCAACAAATAGTATCAGCAGGTATTTTACTGGCAGTGGAGCAACTTACAAAAGAGGCCATCTCTTCATCTTCATCATTAACAACTTGACAGCTGCTTCTTGTAAGTTCATATTGCAGCAAAGGAAATGGAAATGTAACACCCATGTTGGAAAGACAAAGCAAAGAAGCCTTGCCTTTTATTCCACTTCATTTCCTTGTTTAGTATAAACTATTCTAAGGGTATATGTCCTTTCTTAAGTCTAAAGACTGGTTCTACCATCTTGCTGTAATCTGTGTGTGAATTTATAAAGTGGACTTAAATTATTATATGATTGCAGAACAGTTTTCCATGTCAGATTAACTTGCTAAATAATGATTGTTCTGTTATATTTAAAAGTGTTTCCTGATAAATTTGATGACAATGTTTTGAACTATGCTGGCTTTTCATAATTACTCTTTTCTTGCTGATAATATTGACTTACAATTTTATACTACTTCTATTTTAGAATTACTATTCTGTAAAATTAAAATGACAAATACAATTAGAAAATTGATGAAACTTGATAAACTTCAAACTTAATAAGAATTTTGGTCCTTGGCATAAATATGGTCACACAAATGTACTAATGGATAAAAACCTTGCAGAAACTTTGCAACTATAAATCTGTAATAAACTCCCTCACTATTTAGTGTTCATGTAAGGCCATATCTAGCATTGCTGTGGTGTACTTCCTAAAGGTTCCCAATGTTGGAAAGATAAATGTATGGCCCTCAGTTATTCAAGAGACCAAAGAGCTGATACTTACAATTATAAAAGAGTTGCTTAAAGATATAGACTATGTATGGAGTATTATAATGAAAGATGAGTTTCATTATCGAAATCTTGTGTAAAACAAAACATTAATAAAGTACACAAATGAGATTTCAAAGAGAGACGGGGGATTAGGCTACCACATATGGGCAAAAAACAGACTAGATTACCAGCAAAGAATTATAGTTTATGATATCTCTCTGCTCCCACTCAATGATTTTGATCTTGATATGGTAGATAGATATAAATTGACCCCATAAGTATTTTGAGAAAATAAAAATAATGGTGACTTCAGCCAAGTTCTTTTCCAAGATATTAATTTACTTACCTTAAAAAAAGACATGGAATGGAAGTACTTTGCTTTATAGTAAATGAGTGGGTTTAGGTAATTGGTGACTTCAATTGATGGCAGCCATTTTGTGGTAAGATATGTTGTTCCATATAAAACATTTTCTGAGAGTGTCCCAACATATTCTCAGATGCCTCCCAACACAAATCATTGTGTAAAAGTATGCTTGAACCAAGAGTTCCTCCTCCCAAACATTTTGCTATTTGTTTTGTGAGGAAAATGATTGCCAAGAAAGATGTAGCTGTATCTCATGAAGTCATCACCACACAGAGTCTTCTTGAACGGGTGGCCTAATAATAATAATAGTGCCTTGATGTGGTTGGGGGACTTGTGTGCTCTGAGGAAGATGAGAGCTATGCAAGAGGACCAACCACATCGGATAGGTCTTATCAGAGGAACCAGATAAAGAATATCCCCCCAAAGCAATAAAAAGGTAAAGGTTTCCCTGCTAGTCATTAGAAACTCTGAAAGGCAGTGCTCATCTCTGTTTCATAGCTGAAGAACCAGTGTTTGTTCAAGGATGCTTTCATGGTCATGTGGCTGGTATGACTATATGCTGAGATGCATGGACGCTATTACCTTTCCCACCAAAGGCAGTACCTATTTATCTCCTTGCATTTTTACATGCTTTCAACTTGCTAGGATGGCAGGAGCTAGGCAGACAATGGAAGCTCACCCTGCTATGTGGCGGCTCTTGGGTCTTGAACTTGAGCTGCAGGCCTTCCAAATGATAAGCCCAGAATCTTAACCACTTGCACCACTGTGCACCCAGAGACCTCACTATAAACAATATAGTGAGACATAATTTACAGAAACCCATGCTGGTTTGCTTGTCACTAAGGTCAACAAGGACTATTGGAGTTCCTGGACATTGGTGAAAAATGGGTTACAGGACTCATGACTGTTGACTGAGCATCCAAGGCCAGCAGGCTGCAGAACCACTGGAAAAAAGGTTATTTACTAGTCACAAATATAAAAAGACTGAAAAACAACAACAACACACTGATCTGTTACTACAAATCAAGTCTAATGAGAAGAGGTCATTTGAAAAGAATGTGCCAATTCTGGAAAGAACAGCATCCAGAATCAGAAATAACTGAACAGAAGCTAGCAGATCAAAGTTGATTTAAAATATGAAATCAAGTATTCATAGAATCAGAACTGGAAGAATTGCAAAGATCTACCCAGGG